>JAVQIZ010222139.1:0-40014 GCA_036023535.2 Galaxias brevipinnis | reverse complement strand
GAGTGTCCAGGTTGCAGGTGTTTTACATCAAGCTGATTACGAGCAGGCTCGCCAACGTTAGTGTCTATCATACACAGCAAACTAAAACAATAAAACCGCACAGCAACAAAACACAAGTTTAAAAAGTAAAAGTAATAAAACACTGCATGCTAAATAAAACAAGCTTAAAAACTCAAAGTAATAAAACACTGCATGCTAAATAAAACAAGCTTAAAAAGTCAAAATAATAAAACACTGCATGCTAAAAAGTACAAACACTAAAAACATAACCATTTAAAATAACCTTACTGGCATACATGACATATATATATATATAACAGAGGTTCTATTAGACCATGAGATGACCATCAACCAGCTGTCCTTGTCATTTGGAACAGTCTCAAAGATCCGGTCAAAGAGAATGAGGATGTTGAAACATAACCCTTTGGCATCAACATTCGATTGTCGTTGACAGGGAACACTTGGCCAAAAATGGAGGACAGATTGTTCTTTTTACATCTAAGATGTTAAGGGCACTTTTAATTTCCTTCAGAGTACTGTCTTTTTCATAAAAGCTATTTAATCACTCCTTTCCAGAAATGTCCTTGCAGACAAGGATGTTCTGTCACAGAATAGTTATTGTTTTACAAATATTCACTCATTCTGTTTGCTTTACCGTAAATATTATGAACACATAAGAAAATATAACAAAGATAACGAGTTTCATTGACTATACTATTGTGGTGATAGTGATGGTCTTACTAACATCTCATTTAACATATATTATAAACACACCGTCCTGTTTTTGTTAATCAAGTTACCTATTGGCAGCTAATAGTGAACAATTAATAAATTCTTCATTCTAAAATAATAAAGTTAAGGTTTTATAAAGTAGTATTGAATTACCTATATTTGCAGTAGATCGATCTTTATTTGTTTGATGATCCGTGTGAATTATTTTAAGGGCATGTCATCTAAAGTTAAGGTAAAACCGTCTGCTAAAAGTAAACTCATTTATTTTCCTTCCCTTTATTTAAGAGGGGTTGTCATCGTTATATGAACTGGATTGCTCACCGAGGATGACAGGAGACTGGGTAAGAATGTGATAATGTTTCTGGAGGTGCATAATATGACACCCCAGTAGAAGATAGCTCATCCGCACCCTGTATCTCCATCCTGATGAAACCATTCTCGGTCAGCTGCGACCTTTACAACAGTGTGAAGCTCAGATCTTCAGCTCATTATCAACAGGGAACATCTAGTGATTCACCCAATGTCATAATGTACTGTATGAAGTACTGAACAACGCTGAACATTGAAGGATTCTTGGTAATGACTTGTTCGACTTGATAATTAGACCTGCATACGGCTACTGAAAACTTGAAAACAGGTCCTCCCTCACTAGTTTACAGATGTGTATGTATATTGTACATGCCCAGTGATAACCTCCACTCCCACGCATATCGACCGGTCTTTCTTTCATTTCTCAGGTTCAAAATGAACATACAACACTAAATGCAAGAACAATTATTGAAGTACTGCTTATGAATGCTCATTTATTTCATCAACCATTACTCTTATTATAGCCTATAGACTTTACATGATACAGTATGTATGTGCGTCTGTTTAAAGTCAGTTGTCAAACAGGTGGACACGTGAACAGCCGGAAAAAAAGCAAGTGGAAGGACCTTTTTAACTGTTATGACTTTAGTTAATAAGATGTTTCCTGTCTGTATTAATCTAGATATTAACACAAATGACAGATATTAACACAGATCTGTCATTTAGATATGACCTGTGTTTTGTTTTCAGCCTTAATTGATTGAGTGAACAAAAACAGTATTGAAAAAGCAGATATTGTACATGTCTCTTAAAGATATTCACTGTGCAATTTGATATACTTAATGTATACAGTATAGTTGCTGAGTATATGCAAGGAAACCATTTAATCATGCTAGTACTTAAGTTGTAAAGCAATTTCAGGAATGGCAATAATTCATTACTCACAATATAAAACATTAACACTTGCTCCAAACTGTCCATTTCATTATTCATCCTCCATGTCTTATAAGGCTTTTATAGATGCAAAAAACCCTGCAGATTTATTAATTAAACTGACCTTCTTACATCATCTTTTTCATACTTGTAGGTATGACCGCATCATCCTTTCTCTCATCTGCGTTTTGTAGTTCACTTTCCCAGTGCTGTCATTTTTGTGCTATCATTCGTTTGCTTGTTGAGGCATCCACTCACACTTTCTCAGTTATTTTGAAATTACCCAAGATACTTTTAACCCCCTGGAATATCTGCTGGAGTCTCTGTGTGGCTGCTTCATAGTGCGTGTCTGTGGATATTTACGAAAACAGTGCACTGATTTTCATGGTAAGGTATTCTCATGGCTATGTTTGGTATTGCATAAAAAGCAAGGTTATTTATTTGTGATAAACGTATTCTATCAAATACCTATTACTCTACCTCTCCAGGGTGCTCAAGCTCTCTAGACAGTCCCATTTCAACCGTTGAAAATTCATGAGTGAAAAATGAACTGGGAAATGAAATTTAGTTGTGCACTGTGAGGTATTATGGGATTGAATGAGGAGCTGGCATCGGATGTGTTTGCATCTTATATAATTAAGGTCAACTGAACAAGAACCTGAGAGGAATGGCATATAGGGGCTTGGTTATGTACTGAAAAAGCCACAACAAAGGCAAGGTCTTCTAAAAGTCTGATCTATCGGCATTGCGGTGTACAATGAATGAACCATTTAAATGTCGGTGGTCAGAAAAATACGTGAATTTCACTTACATTGATCCTATAACCTGAACTTGTTCAATATATTTACTTCATTTAGCCTAAACAACAACATATATTGTTTAAGCAAATCAGTAAAATATCTCTTTAAGATTAACATTGGCTTTTGCTGCAACACGTAAAACAAGAGTCTGAACCTTGGAGGTTAATCAGGTATTTAAAATGGTTAACCCCACACCATATTCTGATAACATCTGTCAAACAAAGTAGTACTTTGTTTATGTCTTACTACCTAATTTGCTATATAAAACCAAAGGATCTGAGTCAAACACACTATTATACATAAATAATAAAAAGGCAATTCAATATCCTTTGTCCATAAATTAAAAAAATAATTGCCCAACAATCTGTGATTTTCCTTCATTGCCTTGATAATCATGTCCTTGACTCGATTTTTCAGCTTCTTTGTTATCTAAAGCTGAACTCCCATACAGTGGGCCTATATCGTGCTCAGATGATGAGGGCGTTCATTCTGTCCATCTCAGGATTTATCACTCACACAAACACTCACACGATTACACACAGACACTTATTCCTTAAAACTTACAGGCAAAATTTATGTCAAGGTGGAACCAACCTTACGGAAACTGCTCTGCTAACCTTGACAGCTCAAGGCTAGTTATATTTGAACCCTGATCCATACGGTGTTCTCTCTCCCCTGACAAGATGTTGGCACATCTGGCCCCTGCAGCGAGCTCAGGACCCACCACAGAGACAGAGAGAGAGAGAGAGAGAGAGAGCGGGCAACGGGGTCTCCTCTACTGCCACCCTGCCTCCCACTCTGCATGCTACCCACCGCCTGGCTTTAATGAACGCTCTGCGGCGTCAGTATGCACTGCACGTCTGCTTCTCCACTTCAATTTGTTTATTTATTCATTATCTCTTATGTTAGTCTAATAAGGTGGAGCTTGTGTGAGATGCACCGACGAGTGAAGAATCGGCAGAGCGTCTGAAAAGCGGCACTGACTTAGGCACAAAAGTATCAGCGTCTGGGGGTAATGGGCCCACCCACTGGCTGACAGGTCTAAAAGCGTGATTAACGAACACCCAGAGGAGAAATGCATTGGGGGCTCTGGGAGTCCCTGAGATGGCCACTCCCTAGATCTTTACTTCTTTATTTCCTCTCTTTCTTCTTCTCTGTCTCTTTTTTTCTCCGTGTGTTTCAACGCTATCGCCCACTCTTTTTTTTTTTCAGCACACGTTGCATGCAAAAAATGTATCAACATGGCCGTGCACAGGCATAGATAAACATCATTAAGAAAAAGCCTTTATTTTTTTCTTTGTCCCCGAGGTAATATGGCTCATTCAGTAAACACACGTGCATGTGTGGAGGGCTGGCACATTGAATAGCCTTTATCAATCTAAATAAGATTCTATGATGTGTGCCATATATTTACTCTGTCTGACTGTTCTCCTTTTAGAGAGAGGGTGTTCACAAATTCAGTTTTTTGAGGCAAGAAAAGTCAAGCCCAATCTCAGACCAAACAAGGTCTATTTTATCATGCTCTATAAAGGCCAGGTTGAGAAAGAGAGGATGTCTAAAAATATAGAAGTCTTGCATTTCCAGTCATGCTCCACTCCAATAAAAAGGATGCAGTCACTGATTGTTTGAGATTTTTCTCAGATTTTCTCTATACGAATGCGTGCCCTGAACCCAGATGGAGCTGCCTTCTGTGCCCAACCCTTTGCCTCCCTTTTCATCACCCACACTCTTTTCTCGATTGCTCTGCCCTTGGCTGTGAAACTTTAACCCAAGCGTAAGATTCCTCCCAGTTGTTTTGTTGTTTCCAAAAGGCAAATTAATGTCTCAGGACCTTTGGCCCAGCCAATTAGAATCACAACATAGGTATAATTGATCTTTTCTGAAAATCTAAATCAGACCTGGGCTGTAACTTTCGTCTGGCAGAATGTTCATGTGTTTAACACTCGCCTATGATGGGTAATGTGAATAGATGGTGATGATGATCGATGATAATGATGATGATGGTGATGAGGCTGATGTCTGCTTTGTTTTAGATGGAAAGTACAAATACCAGAGATTGAGGTTAAAAACCCAGATGGAAGGGGCTAAAGAATTGCCTTTCATTTTTATTCCAACGTACTTTTAGAAATGATGGATGTGCAAACGCAAAACGGTAATGACAACAACACCTCTGACATTTTTATACAACCAGTCACCGTAGGTGGGAAGATTGCCACCCACCTTATAGCTTCCTTTGCTCTTTCTTCCTATCTTCCTCGTTCTTTCTAACTCTTACATTTGTCATTAGCTTTGTCTCTAAGCCCTCTCTCGAACATTTGCTAGGTTTTGGTTTGAAGGATTTAGAGTAAGGAAGTGGTAGCTGTTGCAACTTGAGTTGTGTTTTCAAATCCCTGACCTTCATTAGAGATATGCTCCCACAAGGACAATTAAAGGGGAACCACTATTGATTAAAAATGGCACTTGTTTCAAATGGGCCTATGTAGATCTTTATCCAAGGGTTCCTCATAGTACCTTTTAAGAACCAAATGGTTGTGATATAGTTGCATATAGAACCTTATGTGGTTATGCGTGGAATCTGTTTCAGAACCTTTTATAGTATGTGAGGCTCGATATGTGTGTCCCTAATGGTTCCAATCAGCGCCACATCACATCCGCAAATGGTTCCATAAAGAACCACATTGATACTCAAAATGGTTATTTGTGGCACTGTATAAAAACCAAAAAGGTTCTGTGCTGCCCCCAAGAAAAACAAATACTCCTAATATCGCCCCATATCAAATATTAAATGAAACATGAAATAGTTCAATGTAGCACCATACCAACATCCTAATTGTGTTTTGGCTACATATGAATGAAAAAAAATCATCTGAATTGAATCATTAAATACTATTCCTACTATAATATCAAAAATGTGTACGTAAATGATAAATAAAAAATTACCTACAATGTTCAAAACATAAGAACACAAATTGCTAAATGAAACTCAAGTACAGTTCTCCATTCACGTTTTTTTAAGTCATCAAATTGTCGAATGTATGGTGCAATGTGCCAATAAAAAAAATTTGGAAAACTTAAATTATATCTAAAAATTTACAATAAAAAATCTTGGAAATATTTGATAATAGTTCAGTAAAGTTTTCAAAGAAGGTAAGAGTATTTTGGAGGCCTATAAACAGTTAATAGTAGAACTTGGGAAGAACATTTAAATACTGGTATTCAAAAGAGGAGTAGTCTCCAAAAGATGTATGTTTGCTTTGAAATACATCACTAAATAAAACAGCAACCCCTTCCCACTCCACTTCCTGTGGAACACGAATTATCCTCAAAATGGTTATTGGCCATCAACCACAGCTCCTCCTTTACTTCCTAGTTTTGATGCATCTCCTGCACTTTTGTCTTCATCCATGCAGAGCTGCCATGTGGTAGCAAAAGATCGTTGTGCTTTGGAGGGGTTAAAAGGTTAACTGTAATTACATAGTATTAGAAGATGGCCTTCATTGATTTGTTAAAAGGTCCCTTCTGGGTGTGAATTGAAATGTTTTTTGTTTTTTTTACCTTCTCTTAAAACAGAAAATGTACCTCGACAAAGAAAACTTGAATCACATTGAGAATGTTTCTCAACACATGTGCAGCCTGAAAAAGATAAAGCTTTCATGGAAATACCCCCAAATTATACATTTTAAAGGTAGACATGATTGCTCTTCCACGGCCACCATTTGCAAGTAAATCTGAATTGGGGCAGTGCTTGTAAATTTCCAGGTTAACATCGTAGGGGGAGGGGACATTTTTCCAAAGCCGATTGCTAAGAGGTGCCTGAACTTACAGACGAGTTGCCAGAACTCACAGAGCCAATACACGTTCGAGATGCCTCCACCCAACAATTTACCAACACGGCCCTCAGCACCAGCATACGTCATGTTACAGGACTTTACCTGAATTTATACTTCATATAAAGTATCCGTTTATATAGTTAAAGAAATAGTCAAACGTTGAATTTAACGCTTGATTTTCTAAAAAACATGAAATTAATATTTATATGAGAGAGGAAGCAAGTAGGATATATACTCAGTACATTTTTCGTTATTAGTGATCATGTCAACAGTATACACTTTAGCAGATTTAAAATCTGAAAGACTACGTTCTGAAAGTGAATATTGTGTTTTTTTTGTTTTTTGTTTTCATATTTAAACACAACCTTACTTTGATGATAAAAACAAGGGTGGTTTCCAGGCTACTGGTTCTTTGGGTGACGCTTGGCATGCGTCTCTCAATGACTGCTCTAATGTGAGACATAACACACTGTTCCTAGACTATGTTTTCTGTTGTAATATTTACCATTTCTACCGTGCTCATTGACATTTTCATTTCCCAGGGATTGTTGAGGCGAGTTGCCAGTTCATTCTTTTTGCTTTCCTGAGCCTGAATTTAAACATTGAAAAAGAAGGCAAAATGACCTTAATCCTTTCTCCTTCATTTTGCTGGAAATGTTCTGGCTCTGTAGGGACTGGGTTTACAGCCACCATCTGTTGTATTTTCATTAACAAAATATATTTCTCCATTTAGCCATGCATGCTCAGACATTGGTTTGACGTCTATCATACTTCTAAATCCTGTATTTGAAAATAATACAAATTCAATGTTGTAATAAATATCATGTTTTTATTTTGTCCGGTGGCACATGTATTTATGTAAAAACAAAAGGTTATCTTATAGAGACTTGAGTGCAATGCCAAATTGTACACTTGATGAACTGACTATCATGTGTAATGTAGTTGTCTAATGCTTAATTTTAATGTAAGTATTTACCCCCAAAACAGAGTGCTATTTACTACAATCATTTTATTGTTTTGTTTTATTGTTCACACTTTGTTAAATTCATGGCAGTGAATAAGTCTTTCCATGGCAAGTTCTTTTGCTCTCGTGGGGAACCTGACTGGCCAGATTATACATCATGTCACCATTTTCTGATAGGGTTATTGATTTTTGCCTCTCTTTTGCGTCATCTCTCAAACTTTTGAACATCAGAACTAACTTAGACAGATTTTGTCCAACTACCTAAAAAATAGATCATTAGGCAGTTGGAAAAGTCTGAATGTATTCGTTATAGATCCATACAAATGGTTGCTGGATTTGATCTAGATTAAGAAATATGAGCGGGGGTAAAATACTGTGTGTCTGGCTCATAAGTCATACAGCAGAGCTGTTGAAGGGCTCTGTCATATGAACTTAATGCAAACACTTTGAGAGAAACAACATCAGAAGAGCCCTTTGAATGCAATCGATAAAAA
Organism: Galaxias brevipinnis; assembly: GCA_036023535.2. Classification (NCBI taxonomy): domain Eukaryota; kingdom Metazoa; phylum Chordata; class Actinopteri; order Galaxiiformes; family Galaxiidae; genus Galaxias; species Galaxias brevipinnis. The sequence continues at coordinate 31,952 of JAVQIZ010222139.1, read as the reverse complement.
GATGTTACACATTTTACTGCATGAAAGTAATCTTTAATTAATTACTATACACAGATCAGCCATAACAATAAAACCACCTAAAAACAGGTGAAGTGAATAACATCGATAATTTCTTTACAATGGCACCTGTCAAGGAGTGGGGTATCTTAGGCAGTAAGTGAACAATCAGTTTTTGAAGTTGATGTGTTGGAAGTAGGGAAAATGGGCAAGCGTAAGAATCTGAGCAACTTCGACAAGGGCCAAATTGTAATGGCTAGATGACTGGGCCCGAGCATCTCCAAAACTGCAGGGTTTATAGGGTGTTCCCGGTATGCTGTGGTTAGTATCTACCAGAAGTGGTCCAAGAAAGGACAACCGGTGAACGGGCGACAGGGTCATAGGCGAGCGAAGGCTCACCCATCTGGTCTGATACCACAGAGGAGCTACTGTAGCACAAATTGGGAAGAAGGCAAGCCAACGGAGGCAGTATGATACTCTGGCCAATGTTCTGCTGGGAAAACCTTGGGTCCTGGCATTCATGTGGATGTTACTTTGACACGTACCACCTACCTTAACATTGTTGCAGACCAAGTACACCCCTTCATGGCAACAGTGTTCCCTGATGGCAGTGGCCTCTTTCAGGCGGATAATGCACCCTGCCACACTGCAAAAATTGTTCAGGAATGGTTTGAGGAGCAACACAAAGAGTGCAAGGTGTTGACTTGGCCTCCAAATTCCTTAAACCTCAATCCAATCGAGCATCTGTGGAATTCTGGAACAACAAGGTCGATCCTTGGAGGTCCCATCTTGCAACTTACAGGACTTAAAGGATCTTCTGCTAATGTCTTGGTGCAAGATACCACAGGACACCTTCAGAGCCCATGCCACGACAGGTCAGAGCTGTTTTGGCGACACGAGGGGGACATGCACAATATTAGGCAGGTGGTTTTAATGTTTTGGCTGATCTGCGTATGTAGCTGTTGCCCTCCCTTCAAACACCACACTCACTACCAACACATTGGCATACAGTAAAACTCATAAATGTTAACTACTCATAAAGGGAATCAAAGACTTTATGCTATGGATCTCTAGCTGCTGTCATTCCGTCTCGATATAGGGATATTCTGATTGCCCTCTCCCAGAATTAGCTCCCTCCCCACAACACACCTCTCTCTCTCCATCACACACACAACCAAACATACTATTCATACTCAAATAAAAGGAAACAAGGAAAGTGCCAAAGTTCCATTTTCAATTTTAATTTGTTAATTTATATTAAAAGCCTCTTTGTTCAAACCATCAAAAAGATAAAAAAAATGTTATACCTAAAGCCAAATCAATCCCTATTCTGAAATCACATCTCTGAACATAATCTATAAGCGTTTTAAATTTGTTCAAATTCCATGCATAAAATTTACCTAAAGCTTTTAATGCACATTTAATTTCAGGATGCCCAATATATTTTGAGTTACAAAGTAGTCCTTTTTCTGCAGTCTACGACTCCAGGCAAGGTCCTTTCTGATCAAGGTAATTACTCTGAGGAGAGCAGACAGTGCAGCTAATTAAGAAATATGTCTAACTGAACTATGGTCAATGACAGCCTGAGTCCTACCACCGGGTTTTGACCTAGATCACTAATGTCTCCTATTTAGGAATTACCACATGACAAATATCCAATCCAAACTCTTGAAAATGTGCTCTGTCAGAGGGAGTTTAACTCAAAGTGTGGTGGGTTTCCTGGGTAACCGGGTTCTTTATAAAGTCAACGGTAATCATGAAGCTAGTGATTGCTGCAAATGGTGAATCAAGAGGCTGTTGAGGCCAAACGGAAGCACAATAAGAGCTGTGGTCTAATCAGTGGTGCTGATGGACAACATAACCCTGTAGAGACACCAATCAGCCCTCTGGTTCAGAAACAAGGGAGAGCTTTCCATTATGGATGACACCAGGATCAAATGATTGAAGTAGTTAACTTCTTTTTTTTTTTACCCTTTGTCAACAACTGTCGAAAAAAGTACTCTACTTGCAGAAAGTTATACTTACTGTAGAATACTGTCTTCCAAAATAACTTCAGGGAGGTTCTGTAGTGTAGACATAAACTCCCAGTGCCCTTTAACACAGTTTTTACAAGAACACATTCACATCAGGCTTATTTAATGGGTTATAAAGAAAAGGTCAAGAACTGGTAGATTCGCAAAGAGCACTCCAGCTGTTGCTCACCACACACCATGACACAGTAACACTAAGAGAGAGAGAGAGAGAGAGAGAGAGAGAGAGGTAGGGGATGGGAGGAACCTGAGACATACAAGAAGGGACTACAGTGGCAATAAACAGAATCATGAGGAAAAAATAAATCCCATATAGCCAGAGGCCCTGAAAGCCATAAAGGGACCTGAATTATTTATGAGCAACATTTTGGAACAGCACAGAGAATTTGTGGATAGGGTGATGCATATCCAGTGGCCTTATTCTGTGGCGGCCCTCTAATACTTTGATAAATGGCTGTTATCTACACCCTTTGGTGTATGACGACCATCTGCTACCGGCTTCTGAAGAGCCGGTTGGAGACACCCAGGAATCTGGGTCAACCCAGGTGTCCGCGTAAAAGGGGAAGGTCGCTGACCGCGAGAGGTCTTGTGAAACCTTGCAATCTTTGTCCATGGCACTGGGCCATGGCGATGCTCTTATAAGAGCGGATAGGGCCCTGTGCTTTGAAGCATACATGGGACGTTCGGCTCTAGAAGACTTGCGTTTTCACTCTTCCTTACCATTTTTGTTCACTTATTATCAATAATGTGCAAGCATGCTCATTCCAAAACACATGGGCACAAACACGTAAACACAAATGCTTGTATTCCCACTCCCTCCGCCTATCCCAATTCTGAACCTCGAGTGCTGTTGTTTTACAGTAGGGAAAATAAAACATTGAAAACAAATCCAGGTGTCAAAGGTGTTGAGCTGTTTTTTTTTTAAACTAATAATACATTTGACTATAACCATCACATTTTTGACAAACGTGCAGCAGAATAAAGAGTGAGACGCCTGGGTCTCCAGTATGTCAAAGTACAGCCATGTGGGTAAATTGAGTAGAACACAAAAGCAGACAGCACTAAATGGCTTTGTTTGTTCCTTGGGGATCATAGCCTTTCCTGGACTAAAAGAGATGAGACCAACCCAGCAATTAATCATGGCCATACTGGCATGACATATACTGTGTCCACAATGTTATCCTTTGCCATGCTTTTACAGAACAATATCCACTTTAATCTACAGTACAATATAGCAATAGCTGTTTACAGTAAAGGCACTGTAAACTGTGTTGCAATACGGGCTGTTTTTATGAACTACTGTGACATACCTAAATGTGTGTTTTCTTAGAGTACCTTACCGTACATTTCTTTTAGGGAAAGAACAAACACGAAACCTGTGAGTATCAAACGTTTCTGAAAATTGCGCTGCGTTTTCAAACTGTTGTGATCAACACAAATCAGCTAGGTAACCTAAATAGCAGACACGAAACACGAATAGCAGAAATATCAACATTTGATAGGTATACTAGATAGGCCCTTGCATTGGCTCTTCATCAGATCACGTTTAGTAATGATGCTTGCTAAGATATATTCCCTCCCAATCGAAGCAGATATGATTGAGTAGTTAGCCTACAAAGATTTATATAATTTACAGAGGTAGTTATTAAACATGTTTTAGACATGGCAGTTATCTAGAACCATCTATGCAAGTAGGCCTATGTGATTGCAAGCAGACCTATAGGCTATGCCGTTTTTCTGGAGCAGTATAATTTTTTTTACCTTAGGGCCTAAAATAAGTCATTTGCAAAAATCTCCTCATGTAAACAAAGCAGATAACGGACACATGAATGTTACAAGCCAAAAACTCTCTGTATATGGGTCTAATTTCAGTACTTTTCAAAACTGAAAACTGAAGTATTTGAACATCTTTGCAAAAGGTTAGTTTACAGTGACCTCAAACAGAGTTTGCATCACAACGAAAGGCCAAAACGTATAGAAAAAATATGTGTACATGTGGACTAGACCTTAGGCTACGCGATCCAGTTTGAAGTGTATGACAAGATGAATTACAATGTCACAAAAACGACCACGTATAACCTTGTTTGCTAACTGTTAAAACATGACTTATAAAAGAAAATAGTTGTTATGTTTCCAATTATTTAAGTTAACAATGTATGTCCTTCCTTGTGATAAATTGGCTGACATTTGGGCTGTAACACCCCGTTCTGCCCTCGCTCTCTTTGTGCACACACAGGTGCAGATAATTGTATTAGGATGAGAACATGGTAGATTGACCATTTAAGTCAATGCATGCCGACGCCATAAAGCTAATTTATTTCTTGTACTCGCTCACGACTAATATTACATTGCCAGACCATTTAACCCAGCCCCGCTTATACGATGTTAAAGTTATTGTGGGAATTATGTGATCTCGTCCCACATGTGGTTTGAACTAGGAAGAGTTTTCGCCATTCAATAAATAGTGAATACACTAAATTAATAGTTGAATACACTAAATTAATAGTTGTGTTAGGTTAGGGCCCTGAAGCATAGGGAAGTACTTTCAAGTTTTTAATTGTTTTAGATGTTTACCCAAATATCAGCCACGACCACGAGAACAAATCTGTCTAAATATATTTTATACAGCTAAAACAGCTAGGGGTCAAATTGACCACTAAGAACATCGATGCGTACAACATGTGTACAGGACATGGAAAACATATTATAATTTATATTTTATATTTAACCAGTCCGCATTTAATTAGAAAAAGTTATTAAATATGAAACAGAAAACGGTTTCTCTCATTGGCTTTTTGTTGCGGAAACCCATGGCAATGCTGGCTTCCAGGTTGGCCCGCGGAAATACGTCATCCCTAAAGCACAGCAATTACATCATGTTTTGGAACCATGGAAATGACAGTACCATTACATTTTCATTGTGAAAAACTCTTGTTATACCGCAATATGCACTTATGGTACAATTTATATTACTATAAAACATACAACAGTAAAATTACGGTACAGAATTTTTTTTACCCTATGAAAACAGTGCTATACAACATTCACAATCACAAAAGTTGGGTGTTTGATTGGGTATTGTTACCTTGAATGCTTATCATAGTATTTCTTGGAATTTTACGTTACCTTAATGACAACTGCGTGGCTAGCATTAAACTGTAAAATTACTGTTAAAGGGATAGCAGTGCACTGAAAGACAGCTTGGAGATGTGCTACCAGTCCTAGAGTATGGCAAGCCCAGATGGACAAACATCTCTGCTAAACCATGCGTATCCCCTACAATGCACTCTCACCTAATTCTATTTCAGGACACTGACGCCACCAGGCTCTTTGTAACCATTCTGTGCTACCATGAGATATTGGAGCAGTTTGCTTCGGTCAACTTGTTTTGTAAGAGATCAGGAAACCAATATGTAGGACTGCCTCACTCCTTCTCTATTGACCACACCTCTGCTGCCTTTAACCACCTTTACCATAAATTTCAATCAATTTCCTGTTGGAATGCGGCACGCGTGCAGATGGCGTGGGGCTGATAGGACTGACACACATTGCAACTCAATCAACCGACGACACAGTTGAGAACCCATTCCTCATAGGATAGTCCTCTGTGAAGTGCAGCAATCTGCTAATCTATGCAATCACCGTGCCATGCAATCAGAGCTAATATCATCTTCCTCCACTCTCCAACGTCAAAGCATGACAACAGTATGAGGACTTATTAGTTTAATTGCCGACATAAACAAATCACAACCACTTAGTTGAACGATCGTTCTAGCAGCACTCGGTAGATATCTTTTGCGAGGCTCCAAAATTGAGACTGCGGACGTGGGGATTCGGTTACGAAGGAGCTGCTGTAAACAGGTGGCCCTGGTGGCTTTTTGCCAGTACACATGGCACCTAATGGAATAAAACACTGAAGCAGATGCTGAGCCTTACGTTGATTTGAGTGCCTCATACTTTAAGGCCCACTGAAGTGTATCCTGTCATTGGCATGGCTGGCAGGTCTGCAAGAGGACTTGACAGCGGCTGTGAACCCAATGAGTAGTGACTCTTGCTGGGCTTGGTTTGACAAGGGTGTCAAGCAAATGAGAGGAGTCTGCACATGGAAGGGAAAAAAAATGGCGCGAAAACCACTGCCCTTATATTTTCGCAGTGAGTCCAGTCTGTGCAAGGGTTTACAAAGAAAGCAGTAGACCTAGGTAGGAGGGCTAGTGTAATGTTTCTGTGTCTTTGGAAAATATCACTGCCCTTTTGCTTATGTGGCTTTCATTTCCAGTAAAGTTTAATAAAGGTGACAAAAGCATTAAATCAGCAAGACAATGAATATGAAACAGCATTTATGACCCGAGCTGAGTCATTGAGATGAGAAGGTTATCACCAGTGCTCCTGCTGCTGCTGCCGCAGCGATGGTTGCTGGGGAGATAAAATGATGAAATAATAATTACAGTTTTGGTTGTGATATACTTTTTGGCAGGAGGGGGAAATGGAGGAGGACGAGCAGGAAGTAGAAATCTTAAAGTGGCCGAGAGCCAGTAATGACATACAGCGACTGGAAAAGAATGGGCGAGGGTGGCCAGGGTAACTGTGAAATTGATACGACCTTGAGAAGATCCGGAGACACCGAGTGTCTGCCTGGTAATTACGGTGAAAACGTGTGTAACTAACTACCATGTTCAGCTTGCCGATGAGCACAGGCTCCCTGGTCACGCACCACACTCAATTACAGAGGAGAGAGACAGGGATAGGGAACAGCAGGAGAGAGAGAGAGAGAGAGAGAGAGAGAGAGAGAGAGAGAGAGAGAGAGGAACAGGGTCATTTTCCCCTTCGATGACCTTCAGACTAATGCGGCCCATGAGATCTAGCTATTTTCTGAATCTCACTGGAAGACATCCCTATGTTCTTGCAGACCTTTTATCTTATCCACTACAACACACTTGGCTCCATGTTGAGGCAGTAGGAAACGTATAGAAGAGATGTGATTTTGTTAGACTAAACACACATTAACTTATTGTAATATCATAAAATTACCTTTCCATTAGGATGCATTATTTTTGACCCAAAAACTTAACATATGAGGTGGTTTTACGACGCACAAAAGCCTAACATCTTAATTAATTTGAACTGTTAAAATATCACAGTCAATTTGGCCAGACTGACATCTTAGAAACAACAATAAGTGTTATTGTGTTTGTTTCTAATCATACATCCAAAACCCATGGCATTTTAATGAACTTTGCCTCTTAACTTTGAAGCCATAAACAGATTGTCCATCTGCTTGTGCCATATGTGACTAGTGTTTGGTGCTCAAATAAAAAAAATGAACCGAAATGATTGCATTTCCTGTTATAGCAACTTTTGGCAGCAGCAATAATCAATGGGCATAGAAGGTTACTCTCTGACTGTCTATGCTCCTAACCTATTGCATTGATTAATATACTATATCTGCCATAACAAATTTAGCCCCAGAGATGGATTTTTTACAGGATTTTTGAATGGTTAAAAACAAAACAAAACAAACGACAGTTTAATAAACAAATCCTTGACCAATGACCCATTTAATGGCAATAACTAAGAGAGTAAACCGTTTATCATGCTACTGCAAAAAAGAGAGACAGAAATAAAAGAGAAAAAGTTGAGATGAACCAATAAATTAATTTAGTCAAGGTAAGATCGATTGAACATCCTAACAAGGTGGTACACTCTTTCTTTCCTATGGTATTTTTCAAATTTTTCACATGAACATCTACATAGATTCATAACATTGCAGTTGTGGCAAACACCTCTAAAACAGCATACTATTAGCTGTTATCTTTTAACAAATTTGACTGATCATTATTAAACTAAGGAAAGAAAAATAGACATGCAAGATTGAGATGCAATTTCCATATTTGACATCTCAGATTCCAGTGTGACCTTTTGAAAGGTGCTGTTTCAAAACCATTACGTCATTTCCATAGATTTAAAATAACTTGAGAAAGTGTATAAATACACACTATCACGTACTATAAAAGTTACTGGGGTGAAATTGTAGCCTACAAGGCCACATTCACATGAAGTCTCCATTATTTATCATGTTTCATAATTTAAACCAGAACTGTACTTTCCCTTGGTCAGTTGTTTCGGGAACTGTGTTGCAACGCTAAATAGTGATCCCAGATGGAGACAAGGAACAGCACTGATATGTTCTTAAAAAACAAACTTGCATCATGCCTCTAGTCACTTCCACATAATTACATTACATTACATATTAAAATACAAACTTGTATCATGCCTCTAGTCATGTCAGTCAATTTTTATCGCTATGTGAGTTTAATCTACATTAAAATATAAACGTTTATGCTTCGACGTTGACATGGATGAAGCTAATTAAATCATAAACTGTTAAGATTTAAAAACTCCTTCTAAGTGCACAAATACACACCAATTCTCAACACACACGTTCCTTCTGAACATTATTTCAATATACACAGGATCCAGTCGGTGAAATAATCTGGTACTGGAAACCCCTACTTCCTTAAGTTTGGCATTTTTGTAGTTAATATTTGCAAAAATTCTTGAGATTCCATTTAAACGGGACACACTTTTGCTTTCCAGCCTTGCGGCTCCTGCATCAGCTGCTCTGCCTCACATGCTAATTTGTTATATCAGAGTTTCTCTCTTCCGTATATCTTGTCCACAGCAGGAACTATAGGTCCCAGTAAGTACAAAGTTTGGTAGTTTATTGTTGTGAGGCCTAAAAGTTAATTCTCATTGATTTCCTCCCTTACAAGTTCTTCCAAGTTTTCTGTCTCTTCTCCACACATTCCCAATTGATCCATTGCCTTTGTTTGGCTTGAGCTTCTTTTTTTGCTAATGTCTTTATCTTCCTGCTGATCCACCTGATCCATCACAGCTCTTTCATGTCACTCATCTTATATCAGAACCATTTATGGAACTCTAATCAAAAAAAGTGTCTGCATTTTGGAATCTGGATAGATGTTAATCTATAAGTTAAGTTGAATGCTAATTTAAATTAAATAAAAACAATTTTCTTCATTTCCTTAAATTAACAATGTATGTCTGTCAATGGATAGTAAAAAAAAGTGTGAATTATTGATGTCAATCACGGACTATGGTGCTATGGTTTAAATGTACAGGTACATGACTGACTATGTTTTTGAAGCATTTGAAACTGTATCCCATTTTGTAATATGATTTAAATAACTCATGTGTCCTGTGTGGGTGGGTTGTTTTTCACTTCTATCTGTACATTTTTACTTCATTATTGCAATTTAGGTTTTCAGTTTGTCTTGATAAAAATAGTACGGTTGATTCAGTTCGTTAGAAAAAATGCTTTTTTACTTCGTACCTTTCACATTGTATGTGGAATAAGATACAAGAGATAAACACATGTTTTGTAGGGCATATGCTATGAATCAGAAACTACATGTTTTATCCAAAAGGTTGGTTTTTGTATATTTGATCTGGATCGTATTGTTTGTTATTTTAATGTTTACGTTTTAGTACAGACGGTATGTTCATGTATTTAGCATGCAGATCCCCCACATTGAAAATAAGTAAAATAAATAAATAAATAAATAAAATTTCTTCTGATTTGGAAGTGGATTTTAGACATCTTGTTTGTTCTTGTGCAAAGTGTGAAACTCCTGCATTATGATGCACTTTTCTATTCCTGTATGTGAGCTGAAGTGGCCTACACAATACTCTGTTTTATGGATTATGTTTCAATCCAGTTTTCTGTAGTACTACACTTTCTCATGATTTTAGTGTTAATTGCACATACTGTAAGTCCCTCCAATAGTCTACTAAGCAGCAGTTCTAGACCTCTATTTTTCACAAAGGGCCAGTCTACAAAAACACTGTGGCACCCCTAACCCCTGGATAATTGAATCACACAACTATGGAAGGTGTTACTCGGTATCATAAGGTCTGTAAAAAGCCTGAGTAACTGAAAACTCTCCCTTCCTTTGTTAAAATGTCATGGTTTATGTAAATTTATACAATATTGTTATAGTCTGACCCAAGATCATTGTCAATGAACATTGGTTTAGACTATCATTGTTGTATTTACAAAATAAATGTAATGAGCAAAGATGATCGTTTAAAGCAACAGGACCTCTCATGAATGCATTTTGACTCTGTAAAGACTTGACTTCCAGTTTAAAATCATTCAGACTCTATCCCTGGTTCTATTCCGATCTTAAATTGTCAGTTTCACTTAATGAGCACAGTCTCTGAAAGAATATTCCACCTAAAATGATAGCCCACAACAATTACATTTTCAAACTTTTCAAGTTGGATATTTTCCTTGTGGCTTCAGATCAAACACTTTTAAGAAAAGAAAGATAAAAGAATTGGGAGGATATGTATGCAGCCTGTCTCTGAAACCCACCCTGAAAGAATTTCAGCAGGCACTTTACTTTCCTTGCTAAGAGGAACTTCCAGCTGACAACCAGCAACTCAAGGTTAGAATTACGGAAGTGAATCCATAGTTCAAGGTTCTGTTGAATAATTCTCCCTCAGGGAACAAATGACATGAAAAGGAATAAATTAAATTAGATTTATTTTTGTATAAAACCTCTGTGACGATATTGCAGGGCAAAGACACAATAGGTTACAACAGTGCATGTGTTCCAATTTTGTCCAGGAAATCACATCTACAATGTCATTATTATACTGTGAAAAGGAAAAATTTAAGAAACCGACTACTGACCATTCTACATTTCTGATTTGTGCAGATTTACGACACGCCAAAGTGACTTTGTGCGTGTCTTTAGTATTGTAGTATGCGGTTCGCTAACTTGAACAACTTGTTTCTGCCCAAATAAATGCAGGCTCCAACTCTATCAATACCAAGCACCAATACAGTTTTTACTGGTGTGAGTTAAGACGTGGAAATCAGGCCATTGTGATAAAGTTGGGAATTAGCCACCCTGATTACTCTTTTCTTACAGGAGCACAGAGACCTTTCAGTTGATTACTAATTTCAGTCGAACGCATCATTTTGTATGAATACGAGTAGCACAATAGAGAACTGATCTTCATTGACAAATGGGTAAGTCCTTTTTGTCTGTGCAATCAAGAATGCACATATCTGAAGCTTCTCAGTAACAAGGCTGATAATGCAAAAATGAATAATGAAGTCAGTGAAGCCTAGGGCTTTTTAATGCGATCCAGCTACTGTCTCTCACTGTGTATTTCATCAAGCCTTAATAAAATGATACACGGAAAGTGACACATCATTACTGAAGGCAATCTGAGCTGCTCAGAGACAAAACAATCAAAGAAAGCAATCTGAAAAATCACAGACAACAATCTCGACAAGTGCGAGGTGAAATAAGAAAATATTTAATTTTGGAGGCACAGTAACAATCAAGAAGCGCTTTAGGCTCCAGCGGTATTGGAAGGCTAACTTTGCGTGATGCAGACAGACACGGTTTGTTTGATTGCAAATGGAAAAAGTCATGTCAAAGGTTTTCTTGTGTGTTCAAACAAAGAACACAATCCTATTAGAGGGAAGCGCGCCATTGTTGCTCTCTGGGATCACAATCAATAAACACTCTCTTGTTCACATTTCCAAAATTAGATCCAACATTTAAGCGGTTTGAATACTGAAGTGCTTTGCTCAAGAGGTGCTCCACAAGTTGTTTTATTTGCCAGAATATTCTGTCTGTTTGGGCAAAGTTAATTAAAAAGCTGGCTTAGATAAGAGGGCCTTTTTTAAAGTATTTTAAAAGCGATGAAGTTCACTTCAGATCAAGATACAACATTTCTGACAGGCACTGATCCCACGTAAACACCCCATCCTTCAGGATACTTCCAAGCGGACATCGAGTGTACGTTCATATCAGAGCCAAATTCAGCGAATCTGTTTAGCCAAATTTTCTCTGCAGATGAAATAACAACCTGGATGCAAAGGGATACACTATTTACATATTCTGCTTTTTAGTTTTTGACCAGGTGAGTTCACAAGCTGAGCCTGATATAGATTTGTGAGGTGTTGCATTTTTCATGGGTCAACAGAGTTATGCGAACGAGAGGACGGTGCAGAGGACTCTTCAGGCTGCAGACTTGCTGAGGTAAAGGTGAGGTGGAGTAGGTGGCAGTGGTTCGGTAAGTAAAGGGGAGGAAAATAGCCACCTGCCAGGCAGTAACAAATCACTGGAATGCCAGGCCAGCAGGCACCCAACCCTGGGTAGAAGAGAGGTGGTGGGCGTAAATACATCCACTCAATGGGAGGGCTGGGTGAGTCCTGAGTAGAGCAGCAGTGAACACAACACGGTGTGGCTTGGTGTGAGAGCAGGGGTGCACTGTTTGAATGGTGTGTCCGTGTGTACATGTGCTGTTTGCACAGTGAATCTTCTCTGCAATGTGTTTGTGTGTGTGTGTTTGTTTAGAAAAAGGTTGCCAAGATGCTGCAGTAAAGACTCTTGTGCCAACAATTTATGATTTATTCAAGAATACTTCGATATCTGGTCATGGAGAATCCCACTTAGGAATGCGGGTATAATGTAACACTACTTACCTTTTTCAGTTGAACACAATTATAAATATAACATAGATGCAATGCAAGCTATGGCGGTTTAGTGGCTGTCTTTATTTGAATGACTATCTCTCTCAAAGGAATGCTGTGGCGGCATTCCTTGAAATCCATTCAGTCAATCTGACGGCCACCCGAGAGGCACGTCAACCAGGATTCTATGGCTCTGAGCTGCTTCTGAGAAACATAATACCCTCTCTTCTTGCAGGAATTATCGCTTAGGAGATAAGTTTGGCTGTGGTAAATTGACGCACGTCATTCTTCTTTCTGGCTGATCTGTCACAGAAACCTGAGGCAAAGAGAAAAAAACTGAAAAAAAGTGGAGAACTTCATCAATGGCCTGATCCATGGGGGACTGTTGGAAGGAATGCCACTAATAGTACATCAAAGCACTGGGCCTAAGTTACCTGCACCTTCAAATAATGGAGGTTGCAGTAATTGCTTATTCAACAAGAACAAAATGTGTTTAGAGGCTTGATGTGCATTAAAGAGGAGTCCCATTATTGTGATAATAACGCATTTTATTTACATAGCGCTTTTCTAAAACCCAAATATGCATAAAGTGAGGTCAATATAACTTTAAACTAAGCTACAACAATGTATACACACATTAGTCAAAATGCATATGGAGTAAAGTTACCAAAATTATTTGAAAGCTTATACAGTACAGTAAGTACAACATGTATTGTTACTACAGTATAGTAAGTATGCCATTCGTAGCTATAGTTATGAAATCCTGCAAATTTAGCCACACAATATGGAATACTTTGTTCTGTTGAGGTCAGAATATCAAATCATTATACACACCAAGAGAGCAGCATGTCCTGGGTGTCGAGATTAGAAGTGGAGAATGTCAGCCCCATACAATCGTCAACGGCCTCTGGAACCAGATCAGCGCCCACACGAGCCCCTGTGCAATAACCCTTAGCCCTCGTGGGGGAAGAACGAGGACCAGCTCCAACACACCTCAGTGTAATGACTCCACCTAAGCAGGTCCTCAACAGATGGTGACATTCAATACCCTACTGATGATCCCATCTCACCCACAGTCTGAGATATTGTTGTTCATAAGTGCTGTGGTGGTGCTGGAAGAAGGGAGGGAGGGACAACATCTGTCACTACGGGAAGCAAGAGAAGTTTATCAGTACACAGAGGAGGCATGGTTAAGAATAGCCAGGTAAAAAAAAAACAACCTGACATATCTCCACTAACTCTTCCTTTTAAACTCAACATATTTGGCTGGGTGGACTTTCTGCGATGCCTTGGCAAGCCTGTGTCTTTTGCTATCTCCGGGCCTTCTTTTGTGGGAGACGTGAGGTGTGTACTGAGAGGGTTTATTTACATGTTCCTGGAGTCGGAGAGTAATGTGTACCCCCTCAGGGATGGAGACGCCACCATCTGGGCTCTGTCACTCTGCTCACCTCTGGGTCCCTTCAAATAAAGCCTACCGACACACTTCTTCAGGACACACCGATTCCTCTCCGTGTCTTTGCAGTCCGCTCACTCCTGTGCCCTTGCCACTGTGCGTTTTGAATTGCAAATTGCGGTTTACAGAAGGATCTCAAGCGCTGCGGTGTTTGTATTTATCATTTTTAATAGGATACGAGACGGTATCAATTTACTACCTACTTACTCACTCTAATTTAGGCGGTGGTAAAGAATAGATTTCCCGGGAGTGTCCATCAACAACATAACAGTTTGTATGTCTACATTTCTGCATATCTACATCTCAGTTGCGTTGACAGCATGCCCTGGAAGAACTGCATAGGCCTACAACTGTGATGTCAAAAGATGTATCATATAGACTGTATATATCACATTTTATTTACTTCGACTTGCATCCTTGCCTATACCATACTGCAGAAAGACAGAAGCTGGAGATCTCAGAAACACCTTTTAAAACATGATGAAATCCCTGCAACATCACCATTGAGTTCCGGGAGCATAGCAGCAGGCGACACATCACAGCAGTTGCTTGGTGGAGCGTCTTTGTGTTGGATTCATATTTCATGACAGCATGGCAAAGAGGCCCATATGGTAATACAGACTGGACCTGCCTTGAAATCTCCCCAGGCTAGATGTGCTGGTGGAATGGCCTAATGAAGCAGCAGACTGGTCTGCCTGGGGTCAGGACAGCTAAGAGCTTCACATGGCTTTGCTTCATGGCAGCAGGGGACTCACTTAAGCCCAGTGACTTGGAGCCCTTCAGGAAGCATCAGCCCCCAGCCCACCCAAAGGATGCGACCCTGGTTGTTTTTATGTGGAGAGGGTTTGTGGTTGTAGGTGAAGGAAGGGGTCTGCACGTGGAATAATCTGTGCAGTGGTGTGTCACACAGCCCTTTCAAGACGCCAATGTTTCAAGGACACAATCAGAGTCATTCCCACAACGGGGCAGAGGTCGAGTGGCCGTCTGTCCATTTGAATGTGTTTGTTTATCTCAAACTCTTGCTTATTTTGTCTGATTTGCAAATTGTCAGACCTCCCGTTGCTATGTTTGAAGACCCCTCAGTGCAAAAGGGGGGGGCAGAACCTTGTCTTCTGGCTCACCTTTCCAGTCAGGGCGAGACCCCTGACTTTATGGCACCTTTCCCCATGATCTCATTCATAGAGTGGAATATACTGTAAGTTCATGCCAGGCCTCAAGAGGAGGAGGGCCAAGCGCAAGAGTGAGGCCCGAGGCAATGTGGATGGTTTAGTTGGCATCCTAAAGTAACCTTTTAAAATGCAAGTGAGGGGCCCGAGAACCCTGAGCTTACCGGGCCGGGCTTCAAGATGAGCGCTTATCTATTCAGCAACAACACCCAAGTCTGCCAAAACAGTGCACTAAGCAGAGCAGGGGACCAGGGAAAGGTCACCCACACAGCCATATGCAGAACCCAGCTGTCAGTCTCCTCATATGCACCACCATTTCGATTTGAAATGTTGAAGGCAATATTAAACAACGTGAAAAAGAAAATGCAATTTCAAGAGACACAGCCAATCGATTCTTCAATGAAATAACCAGGATCTCGTGAAGCGCTATTGCTTTCATATCATTCTGCGGATACATTCATAAACATTCCCCTGGCATATAGTGGTATGCTCAGCAGAAATATGTGACAGATGAATGAATCTTAGAGCTGGACTACAAGGACATCATCCCCGTGTTTACCCCTGTGATGCCCAGGGCAGGGTGCTGAGTCAGAACCCCCCCCCCCCCACACACACACACACACACTGGTCAGAAGTGTTTCAAGCATACATATTTAATTAATGAAGCACTCTTTTGATTTGCACTCTGATACGTTGCATTTGTGTAATTGGCTAATCTGTGGTTAAAGCAAACATATTGCCAATTTGAGATGATCATTTACCACAGTGTGAAAATGCTGGAGTAAGAGTTTTTCAGCCACCAGTGTTTCAGACCACAAAACTTCATTTTATTATGTGCGGCAAAAAGTAATCTGATTGTAGAAAGCTAAAATGAGATTAAGACATTAGTCTTAGAAATTCCTAAATTGAGAAACTTTAAATGAGGAAACTTGAGATCATGTTAAACATAAAAAAGGATAGGAAATTAATATTGAAAGAAAGTCGACAATATAACTAAGAAAATGGGTAAATGTAATTTAATGCTATTTTTGTTGGTCTCTGGTTGGCACTGGTATTCATACTAGCTTTGTGCCACAGTAAAATAGAGTAAACTCTCCAACTGCAGACTGAAAATAGATAGAGGTGGGAACACTGCCACTGTAATCTGAAGCAGAGAGCCGCTTTCACTGTAATCAATCTCCAAAAAGGCTTTTAATGGAATCAATGAAGAGAGAGGGGATTGATTTCTACATGGTATGCAGCCATTTTTAGATATTCATTCAGTGTCAAAACTCCTCTGTGAACTGAAAACTTCCACCCACCAATATAGGTTAATTGCATATTGAAAGAAGTAGCCCATTTGTTAACTGACACACTTTCTTTCAGCAGCCATTAGGTCAGACACAGCCACAGATGCATTTTAGCATGTAGGGGTGACTTCAACCTTTTCAAGTGCCTTTCTAGATGTATTCTAATATTTTAAGAAAATATATGGGACATAATAAATTATAAGGAATCTATCTGCTTGTGGTAGTTAATTATCTTCTATAATTAAAGTTACTAGAGGTAGTTTATCTATAGAAGTGATTTTGGCAACCCCTACCATTTGCTTAGTACAAATATTTCCCCTAACCGTCGCAAAGAAGACATGCAGAATGCTCCTGGTCACTGCATATACTAGTATGAGTATCTCCTCCTTATTTAGTGACGCACTGCTCCTTGTGCCATAAAGTCATTTGTCAGTTTTGAGGGAGATCCTGGCAGACACAATTTGTGGGAAATATTGAGATTTCAAGAAAACTGATCTGAAGAGCGATTTGTTCATTCCCCCATATACATTACAATGTGCTATCAAAATAAATGTGTTGATCATCCGTTAGTATGAAAAAGTTGCGCGTAGTGGCTTTAATTAATTATATTTGGCGTATTCAAAACACACACTCTTCAATGTAACATTATAGACTTTAAATCAAATGACTGTATTTGTAGGTTAATTGTTACCATAACTGTTCTATCATTAGCTGCAAAGCCTATTGCAGGTTGCATTTGTTAATTAAATGTACACAATGCACAAGTAATGGGCTGACCCTTAATTTCATTAAAGGACAACATCTTCTCACTGTCAGGCAATTGTCTCATGCTCCACCCCTGTTCCACACCTCAAATGTTATCTGTCGCTAGAGTGGTGTAGGTGGAAGGTGCAAATGGGTGACAAGTTATTCATCAAGCCGATATGACAGACTGTTGACATCCTCACTCGTGGTCCGCCTGGATTAAACTTATTTGACAGGGGTTGGTGCTTTATTTTTCAGCGAAGATCTGATGAATTATGAAACAGTCATGCTTACATGTCAGCTCAGCACTTACCTGACATACAGCGGTCATGACAACAAGGGTTTTCTGTTGGCTGTAACAGATTCTTTCTGTCCTCCATTCTACTTCTCTTGTCCACTGTCAAAGCAGGGCTTCACATAGTAGTGTGTCTGGGGACCAAGGATTCTTTAAAGCAGATGCCCAGGGAGAATGTTCAAGCCTTCTCCTCAGAACACAATGTTTATTCATATTAATAAAGCCACGAAGCAATGTGATTCAAACAAATGCCCCTGGGTTGTTTGCTTTGGTTTCACTTTCTTTGCCTCATGCTTTCTTTCTTTTTCTTTTTCAGTTTTCTTTAGTTTGTATTCCTCTGGGAGTGCTATCCATATGGCAGAATAATATTATGAATTCTATGGAGAGTTGCTGGATAAAGAGGATCAACCTACTGAGTTTAAACACAGTCTACTTGCGAGTTTTGGATACCTCAAAAGCAAAGGAAATGCAACTCTCCTTTTTTTACTGGAAAAACTGCTACTCAGCCTCAGGTCTAATTCTGGACATTGGCACACACATGTCAAGTGAAAACCAGACAAAACATATTGGTATCATCTGACTTCGTAGCATCCTTATTGCCATCCTCGCGCTGCCTTAATGCCTCAACTTTCTCCTCCTAGTGTCAGACTGTGCTGCTTCCGCAGTTCTAATGCTTATTCTTGGGGTTTGGTTTACACAGCTTTAGCCTTCTAAGTGTGCTCTCTCCCCTCCTAATCTCAGAAACATGATTCGTATCTGATTCTCAGCAAAGAGCCACTTACACAGACTCATTTTTGGCCTGCCTGCTTTGGCTGGCTGATAGATGAGACTATTTTAGGAATTTTAAAGAGACTGGATGAGTGCAATTTTTAAAGCAACTGATGGTAGTTTCTTATAAGAGGTGGTTTTGGCTGCCTCTGCAGTTTGCTTGCAGTAATTATTTTCCCTAACCGTTGCAAAGAAGAAATGCAGAATGCTCGTGGTCACTGCCTATTGCTAGCATGATCAACGGCTATACTCCAAGTATGGGCATCTCTTCCTGATTTAATGACGCACTTCCTTATGCTGTAAAGCAAATCGTCTGTTTTGCGGGAGATCATGCCTGACGGCAGACAATGTTTATATTGGATATTGAGACTTAAAGAGGACTGATCTGAAGGCAATCTGAATGGTCAGTCATAGACATTATAATGCGCAAACTGTAGAGAGGTATTGAAAATACGTTAATACAAAACAGATGCCTATAGTGGCTTTAATGTCCTAAAGTGATCACAAATACGGTGTCCATTTTAGGACATGTGTCAGTCTCAGTCTTACTTTGTATCAGTCTCATCAAAACATGTGGTCATTGTCGCTGAAACTTGCTTTCAAAGTCAGTTTAAGGAAAAGTTGATTTCATTCTAGGGAAAACTTGGTGTTATTCTTATCGCAACTTGTATTCAAAGTCAATCTAACGAAAAGTTGGATTCATTCTTGTCCAAACCTGGCGTCATTCTCATCTGGAACATTAGCCCATTCTATTTTGATGTGTTGTTATTTGAATAAGCTATAAGGCCTTCTTATTAAAATGTATGTGTAGCTACTGTTCCAATCACATCTCTAAAAAACCGATAATTTATAGCTCAGAATAGGGAAATCAATTTATGAAATAGTTTTTGGTAACGTTAGACTATAGGCCCTATTAGCCAGCAATGTGGGGAAGCTAACGGCTTTAGCTTTTAGGTTTTAGCCACTAGCCAGACATAACGCAATAGCGGCGCTGCTCCACTAGTCAGGCCAAGTTTTGGTGAGAAACACTTTAAGTTCTGGTGACATCGAGAACAAGTTTTGGTTAGACTAACTTTGAAAACAAGCCGTGATGAGACTGACGTCAGATTGTGACGATACTGACTTTACGTACAGCCAACTGAGAATGACACCATCTTGTGGTGATATTGAAAACAACTTTTAGTTAGACGGACTTTGAAAACAAATCCTGATGAGAATGACACCAACTTTTGACGAGAATGAAACTACTTTCGTTAGACTGACATTGAAAACAAGTCATGATGACATTTAAAACAACTTTTGGTTAGACTGACTTTGCGAACAATTCCTGAAGAGAATGAAGCCAGGTTTTGACAAGAATGAATACAACTTTTCGTTAGACTGACTTTGAAAACAAGTCATGATAAGAATGACACCAAGTTATGACGAGAATGAAAACAACTTCGTTAAACTGACTTTGACAGCAAGTTCTAGCGAGAGTGACCACACGTTTTGATGAGACTGATACAAATTACGACTGAGACTAACACATGTCCTAAAATGGACACCGTACACGAAAAGTAGAGACAGTATGTCCACGAATGTAGACCAAAAGTGTAAAATGTAATCGACGCCTGTATGTATCTAAAACAGCATTTATTGAAATGAGTAATTATTTTACATCACTAATTTACTTTGAGTGTTTTGAATAGTTTGACTGACGAGAACGATTCAGCCATGTTTTTGTTAAGCCCATTACCAGGAGTTTACAAGTGATTACTGCCTTTAAAAGCCTACTTTATCGGTCAACCTGGCACTTTAATGTTGTTTTCGCGTGATCTGTTTTCAGGTAAACCTAAACCTGCATAGTACTCTCCACATTCAAAGAAAGAAGGAAATAACGAAAGAAAGAAAGAAAGAAATGCGGAGGGTAGGTGGGTAGGTTGTTGGAGTGAATGGAGCGTAGGAGGATCCCGCCTGTCTACCCCTGCTAAACACCCAGGCTGCTGATGGCAGAATAAACAAGCAGATGGGTCACAGAGTGAAATATATCAGTGTGTGGAGTGACATCCGGAGATCATTACATCCAATCAGAGAGGAGCAGGAAGTGCAGCCCGATTGAGATTGATGGCACCAGACTGCTCGCTGCCTTTCAGCTTTTGAATAAATGAGGAGACAAAAACAAGGCTACAGACAACAAAACCATAGTGTCCTCTCAATTTCTCAGCCAGCATAGCAAAAATGGCCTCTTTGTTCTAGTTTCAGTATGCGTGTGAAAGTGTGTGCGTGTGAATTTGTATGTGTGTCTGTCTGTCAGAGATAGAGAAAGGGTTTGAGATTGAGGAAGGAGAAGGCTGAAGTGAGGGAGGGGGTGGCTTTGTGACACGGAGTTCTCCGTCAATTGTGCTTTATCCAGCTGATTGTTGGCAGGCTGGCGTAAGGATAGTCAGAAATGTATTGAAGCCACATGCTCACCGTACAGTCCTATTACTCATCATGTAAACCATCTATTCACACATACACACAGAGGTTTGTCCTTGTCGAAGGTGACCCGAGTTTTTAAAGAGCATTCATCCCTTTGTGGAGTGATTTAATTTGTTTACAGGTGCAGTGTATCTGTGGATGCACCACCAAAACACACACACACACACTTTATTGGAATATGGCTCTATGATCAACGCTGCGATCCATGCAAACATCCCTGTTCATCAGACCAGACTTGTTGCCCATGTTAGATAGAAAATGTCTTTCTAAAATCAATACACCACACCACAATCTTTCCTCATCTGCTTCTCTGCAATGCTCTGCAGTGACTTTCCTCTGCCTGCCCATGTTCGAAAGCATCCTACCCGTGAGCGTTGACAGCAATTATGGATTGCCACCTTCTGCCAATAAGCCCCGACTCAGCATTTGTGGACTACTTTCGAAGTGTCTCATTTAGGTACAAAACTAAGTTATCCAATTTAGCAACAAAAAAAGAAGGAAAGTTTTATACCACATAGTTAAAAGTAACAATTGTTTTCCATGGGACTGCCTTTCTACATTTTCACCTCAACACTTTGAATGAGAGAGATTCCCCTCTTACAATCAAATCTCTCCCTCCTGCTGTGACCATGTCCCTGCTGATAGGCTTGCCACAACAGAACGATGACCTCTTCTCTAACAGCGCCCACGGCCACCTCTACCTTTGACTGAGAGGGAGGTCACCCCCCCCCCCCAATCTGGGACACCCTGGCTCCAGCACACCCCAGGGACCCTACATGGGTCCTTCCCTTTGTACCCTGGGGACGGAAGGCACCAATGATTTTCATAACCCATCTCCATATGCTCAGGCCTTAGAGGAGCAACTGCCACAAATAATTAAATTCAGGATATGTCAATGGAATGTCGTCATATTCGCTGCTGGACATTCATATTGAATTAGATAAAGCGGCCTCATCTCTGTTCTACGGTATGCGTGCGGCACCGTAGGCATATTTCATAACATCTGACACTGGCCGACTCTGTTTATTTTCCAGATAGAAAGTTATTTGGACTAATTTGCATTTATGTCTTCTTTGTGATTGTTTCCGTTTCAGTTTGGTTAAATTTAAAGTAATATCAATGTCGTTTCTGCAGACAGAGAACGGTGGCTCAGTGAATCTTTGCGCCTTGGGAGGAAAGAGAGGGAGAGTGAGGAGTGGAGCACAGGAGAGAAGAGGCCCTGCTGGAGGTTCGCCACAGGCTACGTCTGACATCCCTCTCTCCAGCAGACTGATGAGATTTGCCAGTCGTTTTTTTTTTTTCTTCCGACTTAAATTGCATTACCTCAAGGATCTTGTGTTAGGCAGATCGCCATATTATTCCCGGGGGATTCCGGTTCCATTTTACTCTCCCCTATGTTCTTATTCTCCTTTTCACACCCACCATTGGAGAGATTAAATCTCCCTATAGCCTTGAATGAACTGTCCCTGGCAAAAACGTATGGATTTAATTTCAGTAAGTGTGGCAGCTTCTGCACTATATATCCTTCTTTTCTTTGCCCATTACACACAATCTTTTTGCCATTTTGAATAAGGTGACAATTACCGCAGATTGCAAGTGAATTCTTGAACTTAATTAATCAACTATTCTTTAAATGCATAGGGCCAAGGGCCTGAACTAACCAAGCCCTTTAGCATGGGGGTCATTGATAATTAAAAATAAACTGTTCAGCTGCAAATCCAAACATACACCGCAACCCTTACAGATTGGGGTCGCGAACCGTGTTTTTGTAACCACTAATTTGCATTCCTCTTTGGCATTCGGTCGGACATAATTTCACCTTGACATTTAAGGTTAACTGTCAAATTGGGCAAGACTGAAAATTTGGGGTAAGATCTGCCGGTGTCCACCACCACTAGCCTTAGTACACTCTCTTCACTGTGCCTTCTGGCGTAATGGGCTCAATTAGTCTAAAAGTCACGGCGGTTAATAATTCACCCCTCTCAGGCTTCATTTCCTCAGATTCTAGTCAAGCATGGCGCAGGAAATGACACTTCTGGAGCTTTTAAAAAATGACCGAGACGAGCGTACCGATCGGGGCCAGTAAATCAGGTGAGCGACTCTCGCACAGTCGACAACAGCAGCGGGCGGCGGAGCCTGTCTCTTCCTGTGGTGACATGTTCATCAGGATTCACACGACACCACTCAATCAAAGTCTTACTCACCGGAGAGGCTGGTCAGGATCATTAAAATGCGGTTCACAATAGGTCAAAGTCTCAATTTGAAATGCACCTCTGACAGTTCACTCAAATTGAATACCTATGCATTTGGTTTGTCATCAGTGTGCATTCAGTGTGCATGCAATTGATCATCGGTGGCGTTCACAATACAATTATTCTATAGAATGGGACCTAATACCGAGTGAGCCATGTATCGAGCGTGCTGGCTGAGAAAAGCTCCACTGCAGCAACTCTGCTCTGAACCTTGTAAAACTCCCCGGTAAGCACCCTGGGGACAGGGGATCAGTGTTGACCTTGAGGCTGAGGCCAGGATAGTGATGTTCTCCATATTTATTCTGATCCACAAACCATGACTTACCAATCATTAAAAGGCTTATAGATCAGTGTCCCTGCTTTACCTTCATTTAGCATGCAACTAATGATAATCACTATTCAACTTACATGCATTTTAACAACACTCCTTTGCTCTTTCGTCAGTCTTAACTAGAACCTTGGGAACATTGCCACAATCTGCTGTTTGGGTCTCACCTATTTGCCTCTGCTCACCAAACAACAAGGGGAATACTTCAAAAGTTTACAATTATCACCTTTTGACTGTGCTAATTGTTGGGGCCTCCATATCCTATTAGCTTTGCCTTAGAGTCTTCAGCTGCTCTCACTCCCACTATTCACCATGACGATGCGACATTGAGTCATCTCAATAATTCCATGCACTCTTGCAATATTTCATGTCATGATTTTAAAGTATATATTTTTTTTCCATTGTGAAGTAAAAATTAAAAGAACAATTTTAAGTATAATAAGATATCAGACACATTATAGTCAATGTGTATGTGTTTGTTCGTCCGTTGTAACCAATTTGACACCAATGGCATTCACCTCATGTGTGTAAATGGTCCAAAACGTCCAGCTTTAGACCCCTGGAGTTGAAGATTGAGGAAAGCAGGCCCAGGGGTAATGGGACAGGAACTGCTCGTTGCCATATTGTTGCAACACGTCTGGTCTCCCCAGGGGGCGGGGGGGAGGGGCTGGAAATAGAGTCAGGACATGTCTTCTAACACCCTCCGCCTCCCTTTTCCCACCTTCCCTCTCTCATTCCCTACCTCCGAAGCCCACGCCCCGCTAGAGACACATTTGTTCCTCCCCTCCTGTTTTTGATGTCCAGATTGATCTTTGCCTCAGTGCTTCCAGAGTTTCCTTCTGTGCTCTCCTTCTCTGCTTTCCTTTCTCTCAGTTTTAGAGAGCAGATGAGTCCAAACAACCTAGATGTGTGTCTTCCTGCTATGTCTCTTTTGCAGGCTCACTTAACCCTTCGTGCTGACCCTGCTGAACACTGGTCAAGTGCTCACTGAGCTGTGATGTGGCTGTCACTCTGCAAGAGCTGAGAAGGGGCTACGGTTGGCGGTGGATTGTGGGACCAGGAACAGATTGGTGGATAGCACACTTTGCCTCTGGGAAATGGGGGACTATGGGGTGGCATGGAGTGGGGGTGGCGTTGCCTTGGGGAATGTGAAAAATGTGAAAATCTCTACATCAGTGAGTTTGGGCTCCCTGACCCCAGATCGACCCCCATTTCCTCTCTCAATTGCCTCAGTAGGAGTTGAGGTCTGTTTGAAAGAAGAAGAAAAAAAAAAAATCTCATCCATGATCACCTGACCTGTGTGTGGGAGTTCATACTGTTGACTTGTCTATGATCAATAATAAATGATGAGATAGGGTCACCACACACGACCGTGCATGATCGCAGCTCAGGAAGCATGATCACATCCTCCTGATTATTCTCACCACTCATTCCCATAGAGTATTCCCGTGTGAATAAAGCAAGCTAAAACAGTGAACATTCCATTACCCACCGTCCGTTTACAAAAGCAAAGAGCATCGTTAGAGTGAGCATAAAATTAACATAAAACTAAAAAAAACAATGAAACGTACTGTCGACAGACTATTGTAATTTTACAGCGAGCCACAGAGCCGGGTCACAAATTGCAGTACCTTGTAGCTTGTGCATTTATTTGTGTGTGTATTTGTGTGTGTTTATTTCCGTGTGTGTGTGCGCTAAAACTAGAGCAGAGATATAAAATTAGAAGGTCGGAAATTCTAGAATAAACTCTTACAAAAAAAACATTTATAATCATTCATCACTGTCTCATTGAAGGGCAACGTTTGAAATGAGCAAGTTGACCCCTCAAAGGAAGGTTTCCACTTCAAAGTCATCCTTCGAAAGCCATAATTAGACTCCACATAAGGATGATGTTTGTTTCCTTTTATGGAGTGAAGGATTATGACTATAGTCTGCATACTACCAATTGTCGTAGTATTAGTATAATCTATAGTATTATAGTAGTAATAGTAGTCTATAGTATATATTATAGTCTATATAGTATGGTTTTAATAGTAGTAAATAGTCTACATCTTTAGTTTATATAGTTTAGTATAATGTTCAAAGCTGACATAGTGAGAATGGGTTGTGCATGTTAGGATTTACAAATTGAGATTGGGCTGGAATTCATGTATCAATTTCATAGCATCATACCTTACACTCGTTCTCTTCTGACTCACCCTCACTCATTTACTTGTCCTTCACTCTCTTAGCCGCAATGGACAGAATTAAATGCATAGTAAGGAGGCTCTTTTTCTATTGTAGTTTGCACTCCACAGTCCCCCTAAATCTCCGCTAATGAGCTTGGAGAAGGAGCCTGCTCTCCACCACAGTATCAATCTTTCACTCTGTTTTCCTCCTCCTATAACCATTCACAGAATCATTTTGGGGCTGTAATGAGCCATTTCAATTCCTATCAGACCATCTTTGTGTCGTGTTTGTGTGTGTGTGTGTGAGTGTGAGTGTGGAGGGGTGTCTAAGCGTTGCACACTTACGCTAATGCTGATGGTCTGTTGTTCCTACAGAGTTTGTGTGATGGCCTGTCTCTCGCTGACATCTGTCTCGCATCCCTTTATCCTGATCTCTTTCTCTTTCCCTCTCTCTTCCTCCATCTGCACTCTTGTGTCAGCCGGCCTCTTTGATGTGGACATTTGGATTTGGGTAATTGAATCGAAAGTAACTGAATGGTCCTCCCTCCCTCAATCCTAATCCTAATATTCAGCAAAGCACTCTTGCGCCGAAAGGCAGTACCAAGCCAGTGTTTGAGCCACTTCCACATTTACAACGTGGACAGCTCATGCCCTATCGGGGAGATGAGAGGCAGAGTTAAGGAAATAATAGAAAAGCCCCCGTATGGCAGTGCATCGTCACTGGGACAGAGGGGCTTAGTATCACATAGTGGTAGACTATGAGGGCTGAAAGAGCCACTGTTCAAGTTCGCAGCTGGATTTACATGTCAATGACTTTACTTTAGGTCAAATAGGGTGTTTGTAAGGTAAGCAGGCATGGTTCGAGTTGTGGAACTAAAGACACAGACTTCCTTCGGGCATCTTTTCAGTATTCTCTAGTGTATGGTTTGTTCATGGAGCTATCCCTTTGTTTAATGCAGATTCAGAAACCACCACACAGGCACATATCTTGTCTAAATGTTGCGGCTACGCGGTAATGCAGTGTGCACTGCAAGCATACACAGCTTATCCATATTATCACCTTTTGCTCTCGTTATGGTCTTGGTCAAACCATTCTGTCTAATATCAAATAACATATCAAACATTGATACTAATTATGTGTATGAGGATAGGTCAATACATTCAGTTCAAGAGGGATGAAGCTTTGCAAGATTTCAGTTCTTCATACTGACAGCGGAAACTAATGGGTGAAGTTGTCTATGTTGAGTAACAAAGAGCCTTCATGATGATTGATAGGTCTTGTCCTTTAAGATTGTAGAGTGCTTAAAATTGTGCCCCCACCACCATATCTCTATACAGTATGCTTTCCGTACATCGAAAGGTTCTTACCTTTGGCCAGAGAAATATACTTCCAGCTATTCCATCTTCCATCAGGGAGCTTATGGAGCAATCGGTTATGGGAATAATTGAGACTTTAAGTGTCCCACATAACACAGAAAGCAGTAAAATAAGTGAACTGTCTTAAAATTATAGCTGGGGGACTCCATTTTGTATTCAAGCCTGCGTGGGTTTTTGAATAAGTGCCAGGCCCTAAGGCAGAAGGACATGGCCTTTATGTTTGTGTGACTGTGTGTGAGTGTGATAGTTTGAGTGTATTGAGGGTTAGAGGGGGTTCCAAACTCTCTGCAAGTAACTGCAACACACCGTGTAATGGACTAGTGTACAACTGGAAATAATGTGCTGAGTCACTTATGAAAGCTATTACGCCGCCTGGGTGACTTTGAAATTCACTAAGCCTGCTGCCTTGCACACACTCTGCCAAGAATCAAGCAAGAAACCCCCTGCCTTTTTTTTACCCCACCCCCCTTCGTCTACATTATATGGCATGTTCAAACCAAGAACTAAGAATAACCTTTTAATTATAAATAACTATGAGAGAAGGACAGAGGTTATCGCATGGAACAAAACATGGCTTCTGCTAACAACGGCTTATGAATTGCTGTGCATGTAATCATTCATTGAGCATCCATTTTATTCACCAAGACAGCATTCTAATTTTAATTCTATTTAAAAAAGATGTTGGCATCACAATGGGATGCTTATAGATTGTTTCCGTAGTCGAGTATTTGTGCTCAAATATATGTTCTTGACGATATCATTCGAATGCATACCCCTTGAGCGTAATAACTGCAGGGAAATGTGAATGTCGTGCCACAATCTAAACAGTCTGGACACGTAGGTTTTATGAATAAATACAAATAATTCCACATGCACGATTCTTCACATGTTGTCAAGTGTAATATAGGACGGGTATGAAATAGCCTTTTTCATTACTTGCCATGTGTTTGGAAACAAAAGCTCTAGGTGCTACCGCTTTAGAGGAGATAACCTTGAACATAGTCTTGCTAAATAAAGATTAGCGCAGGTTGATTCTATAAATACTAGATACCATTTGTTCTTTTTACCAAACACATTTGATGCAAAATTCTAGACAATCATATAGACTCTGATGAATGAAATGATTGTCTGGTTAAAATGAAAGGAAATTGGGTCAGACACCCAGAGGATTTAACAGAACAGTAGTGCACGTTAAACTTGTTCTTGTCAAATCCTGGATACTGATTGAATACTTCTACAGGAGGAGTTTGTAATTTCTCAATAGCCACTTGCATCTGACCGCAAAGCTCACTGTTCATAGGCAGTATGGTGTGCAAATGCATTACTAGTACCCTCACTCAAGGTTTGTTTGTCTTCAAAGGTCATAGTATCTTACAGAATTTACAGAGGAGCATAACATAAATGTTTCAAGGTATGAAAGTATGTGTCATACCAGTGTGTGGCGAGTGCGGTGATGTGCTGGTCACTAGCAAAGGGTTTGCATTCGCCTGTAACGGGCTGGATTGAAAATCATTTTGCCTTTGTGGCTTTTCCCACATCAATACCTTCTTGGCTTCACATCTCTATCACCCAGCATGTCATTAGAAAACACAAGCCCCCCCTCTGGGACATACAGTAGCTGTTCCCCTCTCCAAACCCAATGGGAGAGTTGGTCCCACGGCCTGATGTTTTGTTCCCAGAAGAAGAAAAAATAGGCTCACCATTAACAACCGTGTTTGACAGGGGAGAGCCAGCTGGATTAGAAGCTCCAGCACCCCTGGAACATCCCAATTAAAATCAAAGCAATCACTATTGCTGAGAAGTTGTTCGATTGAGAGGCTGTTTGAGGTTAAATGCCATAATAATGCAGAGCTGTTGGATTTCAAAAGCCTGTCAGAAACTGATTTCATAAATAGGAAAGTTTGATGAATGGAGTCTAGTGAGAGGCAACTCTTGAGTGCCACACTATTACCAAAAGCTTTGCTGAGGATTAGAGAAAAGACAGCAGCTTTCATTTCTAAAGTAAGCCAGAGTATGAATAATTCACTGCATGGGTATCACTGCCAGCCCTCTACTTTAAGTCGTGGTAGTGTTTTATTTGTATGTTCTCTGTCAAAAGTAATCTGGCATCCAGAGTGGTGAAAACAGGGGAGTCGGTAGAGTCCCGTCGAGCGCAGCGGGCTCATGCAGTTCACATGATCCACGTTTGATGTGACGTCTGTTGTCAGTGTTAATTAGCTTGTCTCTGGACCGTTCTAGTCCCCCTGTCCCACTCTTGTGTGGGTGCTGATGAGATGGGTTATGAAATGCCTTGCCTCTCTCTCGCTCTCTCTCTCACTCTTACTTTCTATCTCCCTTTCTCTCTCTATGTCACTCACCCATTGAACCAGACACAAACACACTATTGTATTCACTCATACATGCCTGACATCATGACACACACCAAAAAAAATTAGTTATCAAACTTTTCCTTCTGTTTCACGTGGTTTCCAAAAACAAAACACACACACCCACACAAAAACATAAAACAGTATTAACTCCCTAGAGGGGTCTTTGAGGGGGATTTATAGCTAATTCCCACCATAGGGGACCTTTCCAGGTCAGCACTGTTTGGTGGCAAAAGTGCTGAAGCGTTCAAGCCTCACCACTTTACCCTTCCACCTCTGCTGTCCCTGCGTTCGCCTCTCCTTCCCTCCTTTCTCTCTCCCTAGCCCTGTCAAAGCCAATCCGTTTTGCATTTGTATCACAGCGTTATTTAACATAAATCGAAACAACTTTAATCAACAGCAAAATGAATGCATGAGCCCTCTCTGTGTGTAATTAGTTGGAGGCCTTTAGCTTATCTGTTTTTGTAGGACCTCTAGACTTGGTAATAGGATAATTAAAATCAATACAGAGGCATCATTGTGCGGGACTTCCTCAGAGATCTGATTTCTAAAGGTTTTAGAGAGCACACAGCACTGAGCCAAGGCGGCCAGAAGACGCTCAGTGACTCCTCAGATCAGAAGCCTCTTTCAGTTTGACATGCCTACCTCTTAGGCACATATATGCTGACATGGGCGGCCATGACGTTTTGTTCTTAAAGCCTCAAAGTTTGAACACCCAGGCAAGCCCAAGCATCCTGACTGTATATGTCCTATTGAATATTTTACGTGCTTCATGGGAGTCGGAAATGTGCAGTATTTACAGCTTAATGTTCCCTGAGATGTATCGCTTGGCTGGTTTCCTCGTCTACCTACTCAACCCCTTTCCCGGCACATCCCCACATCTTCCTCAGTTCCCCCATGACCAACCGGTCGGTTCATGTGAATAAGATCTAATCTGACAAGCCTGCCCTCTAATTTACACAGTTCCCCATTTTCGCAAGCCAAGCTTAACAGAAGGGTAACACACCCACACTTGGCTGGTTTGTGCTCGATCAGAGCTACAAAGCTTCGCATCTGTTTTCTTGGTATTCCCTGGTATTTGCTATCGCTGTTCTTAACCCACACATTAGCAGGTGTATACCGTTTGCTATATGCAGGACAATCATTCAGCCCCTTGTCGTGAGGTAGAAATTTTTTTTTTTGCGGTTAATATGGACATTTTCCAATAGCATTCCTAATACATTACAATAAAGCAACATTGTTGAGACATGTGGACAGAGTAAGTGAAAACTTTAGCGATTTAACCATACTTGTGCCTAGAAGGTTTTACCCCCCCCCCCCAAAAAAAGAAAATAATTCTGACAACAATGTTACGTGATCTTTGGTTTTATGTTATGCCTATAGTATAATGGCTATTATAATTATACAGTGACTTTGGCTTTGTTTCATCACAACAAATAAGGAAAAGGAAAAGGGGACAGAAAATAAATAAAATGGCAATGCACTTACATAATATTTTGGTTGTTATGTTATTGTTTACTAAACTGATAAATACAATTATGATAGGAATATTTCTTGCAACAGTTTAGGTCTAATGTAAAAACAAAAAAAAACATTCTGTGGTGGTAGGTCTCGTATTACTTTTACTATGAAGCTCATTTCCCTCGTTATTATTTCCTCAGCTGATTCAAGCAAGGGATTAGAAATACCTTATTAATTCATAAATATTTAGAGAAGTAAACGATAGGAAGTGTTTGTCCCATGGATACATTATAGAAAAGGATGGTGATGAGAAATGTAATGTTACACAAAGTACACATTAAAAAAGTAGGCCTACAGAAAGGCACTAACAGATAAATGTAAGCAGATCTTGGTGAAAAGCTAAATAATGTATACAAGTAAAGTAAATTGTTATTGAAAATGTCCCCCTTTATCATGCATCCACAGCTAAACCTTCATAGAGTCCCCTGACTGACCTGTCACCAGTCTCCAGCCAAGTGGAAATGGAAACGGTTATGACAATATTAGAATGTAAAATAATACAGTTTGCCAGAGGTGCCAGGTAACCCTATGACCTAAATCAACTGAGGCAGAAATACATTACATGGATTATCTGTGTGTGTTTGTGGGTGTGTGTATGTGTGTGTGTTTGTGAGTTGGTTTATGTGTATGTTTAGAGTATAGTGTGCATTGAGTGATTACGATGAGATATGTAAAAGAGATTACACCTCATGTTACTTTGGAATGCCTGGTGGAATCTTATATAATTGTGTTTCTAACAACAAAGGTTTTATGTAGAAGGAAATAACCTTGACACGTTGATCCTATGGATCCTGCAATCAGTGTTATCAAAAAGCAATCTTTACTAAATCAATGTGCTCTCAAAATTATAAACGCTTTATTCCAGATGCCAGTGCTTTATATTAGCCTTCTGGGGAAAATAGGGAATGCATTGTTTTTTACAGATTGGCAAAACCCATTTACTTAGTCTATTTCATACTCACACACAGACACAAAGCCTTAGGGTGTCTGCTCCATTAGTTCTGTATATGTGTCAGTGTATAAGTGTGTGTGTTTGTGTGTGTGTGTGTGTGTGTGTGCACTCCACTGTGTTACCAGTGGGAGGAATAATGGGACAAGCCCTGGCCCAGTAACCAGCAGGCTCAAGGCTGTTCAACGGGCCTCCATTACTGCCCCATCAGCCCCTTGACCCAGCACTACATGCTGGCTTTCAAAACACATATACACACACACACACACACAC
>JAVQIZ010222133.1:0-15876 GCA_036023535.2 Galaxias brevipinnis | reverse complement strand
GGTCAGCGGGAGTCAGAGTCCCGTATAGCTGGGGGGTTAGGGTTAGGGTTAGGGTTAGGGTTAGGGTTAGCTGGGGGGAGGGAGTTCCAGAGAGACGGGGCAGCAGTGCTGAGGGGGAGGGAGTTCCAGCTGAACGCTCTGTCCCCCATAGAACGGAGTGTGTTTGGTGGGGAGGAGAGTGGAAGAGCAGGGCGTACCCTTTGGGTCCAAGGTGTTGGAAGTTTGGGTTGCCAGGTTGGGAGTCATCAGACTTCACAGTGTGCCGTTTGTCACTGCAGGTACATTTACGTTCAATTTCAATTTAATTTGGGAAAGAAATGGTCCATAAAATCACATTATTTTTGATGATCAGTCATTACATTATGGAAGGCCTTTAGTGGCTGTGAGAACTCCCTCTCTCTCTCTCTCTCTCTCTTTCTCTCTCTCCCTCTCTCCCCCCCTCTGCCCCTACCAGGAGGGCCAGGCTCTAGTCGAGGAAAAGCCCGAGCTCCAGCCGGTGGTCCAGCAGACCCTGGAGGACCTGCAGCGTCAGTGGGAGGAGCTGGAGGGCACCACGCGCACCAAGGCCCAGTGCCTGTTTGATGCCAACCGGGCCGAGCTGTTCACACAGAGCTGCTCGGCGCTGGACGGGTGGCTGAAGAACCTGGGCGGCCAGCTGCACAGCGATGACTACGGCAAGGACCTGACGAGCGTCAACATCCTGCTCCAAAAGCACCAGGTCGGTATCTAACCAAGGCCATTTTAACAATGCTGTTTCTTTATTGTCATCAGTATTCTGTTTAATGTAGATACACTCTTTTTATGTTTATTTGTTTGTTTCTTATTATTTTAGAAACGTTTATAGAATGAGGGAGGCAAAAAGGGGCAGTTATGATCTAGATTTTTATATTTCAGGCAAAAAAAGTAAAACATATGTAAAATCTTTATATACAGTCTATTGATTAAGGATGGTCCCTTGAACGTCGATAACATATTATGCCCCCTCTTTAATCCCAACAGATGCTGGAGCACCAGATGGAGGTGCGTGAGAAAGAGGTGCAGTCATTGCAGTCCCAAGCCCAGGTGCTGACCCAGGAGGACTCCGGCCTGGCCGAGGTGGACGGCCAGCAGAAGCGCGTGGCCGACAGCTTCACCGAGCTCCAGGAGCCCCTTCAGCTCAGGAGACAGCGGCTGCTCGCCTCCAAAGAAGCCCACCAGTTCAACAGAGACCTGGAGGACGAGATTGTAAGCGGTGGACTTCTTTTAGTTTCTCTGGCATTTTGCAAACCGCGGTGTCAAATCTGTATTTTGTCCGTGACGTTTCCTCGTTTTGGCTTACTGTTTTGTTTATTGTTCTAGCTCTGGGTGAAAGAGAGAATGCCTCTTGCCAACTCCACAGACCACGGGAAGGACCTGCCCAGTGTGCAGCTGCTCATCAAGAAAAACCAGGTAGCGGACAGAGTGGCCTGCCAGTGCGGAGGGATTTAGTGGAGTGGAAATGGAGGGATTTAACCGAGAGGTCAACCCTTAAGATGTGACAGATTTAGCTTAAGAGACTCCACAAGGGATTATTGAAAATAGGGAGAATTTGACTTTGACAGCACAGCCATTAACTATCGTTAAAGTAATAGAAAGAAGTGCTAAAACAGGGCCCATAACCCTGGAGTCTGCCTTCAAATTACTTAACGTCAAATGTTATATGATCGATGATTAGAATTGTGCTATAAACCTTGAGCCTCTCCTTCCTCACTCCTCTCAGACTTTGCAGAAGGAGATCCAGGGTCACCAGCCGCGCATCGACGACATCCACCGGCGAGGGGGCTCCCAGGGCCACGAGGAGGTGGACGGGGAGCGGCAAGGCGCTCTAGGGGACCGCCTGGCCGAGCTCCGCGACCTCTGGGCCCAGCTCATCGCCGAGACGGACGAGCGTCATGGCCGCCTGATGGACGCCAACCGGGCCCAGCAGTTCTACACGGACGCAGCCGAGGCAGAGGCCTGGATGGGCGAGCAGGAGCTGCACATGATGTCTGAGGAGAAGGCCAAGGTGGGTGGACTGAGTGGTTTGAAACAGTGTTCTGTCCTCTTTAAACCTATGTAATAAGAAGAAACTACAAAATGAAGAATGACGTTAAATCTATCTTCTATCTAAATCTATTTATCCCAGTATGTTTGGTAATAAAGTAGTTCAATCCCAGAATACTTAATACTATTATATTTGCCTGTTATTTAGATTGACTGTTTATGCTGTATGTAGATGACCATAGCCCCTCTGAGTGCAGGTTTGTATTAAGTCCATTGCTGTGTTCCTCACAGGATGAGCAGAGTGCTCTGGTGATGGTGAAGAAGCACCAGATTCTGGAGCAGGCTCTGGAGGACTACGCCCAGACCATCCACCAGCTGGCCAACAGCAGTCGCCTCATGGTCACCAGTGAACACCCAGAGAGGTAAGGAGGGGCTGTCCCACGAAGAGGGCTTATCAGTGACTTAGTGGGGATCTATAGGGGTTATTGGAGCAAGAATGGCTAAAGGTCAGAAAATGCAAAAGTGGCAGCTGTGCAAGATGGCCCATGCTATAGCTCGTTGACCTTTTCTTTCGCTCCACTCTTATGGACCTGGCGTGTTGTATTACATTTACCCTAAAATTGTCTTTGTGTACCAAATAGCAAATGACCCTGTGACTTTCCTTCCTACCTGAATATAGCGAGCGCATCACCCTACGGCAAGCCCAGGTGGACAAGCTGTACGCGGGCCTGAAGGACCTGGCTGAGGAGCGTCGCGGGCGGCTGCAGGAGAGGCTGAGGCTGACCCAGCTGAAGAGAGAGGTGGACGACCTGGAGCAGTGGATCGCTGAGAGGGAGGTGGTGGCTGGCTCTCACGAGCTGGGACAAGACTACGAGCATGTCACTGTGAGCGTTTTTTTCTTTTTCGTTGGCGGTCTACAAAAAAAATATGTATGTAACTAACTTTACAAAAAAGAGCAAAGAAAGAATTTAACTTAAGCCAGATACATTTCAATATTCACAGGATAGGATGTTATAATATAATAATAATGTTTTCCTCCCCTCTGTAACCAGATGCTGAGGGACAAGTTCCGCGAGTTCGCCCGCGACACCAGCACCATCGGCCAGGAGCGCGTGGACGGCGTCAACAGCCTGGCGGACGACCTGATCGAGTCGGGCCACCCGGAGAACGCCAGCGTGGCCGAGTGGAAGGACGGCCTGAACGAGGCCTGGGCCGACCTGCTGGAGCTGATCGACACGCGCACTCAGATGCTGGCCGCCTCCTACGAGCTGCACCGCTTCCACCAGGACGCCCGCGAGGCGCTGGGCCGCGTGCGGGAGAAGAAGGAGCTGCTGCCCTCCGACCTGGGCCGAGACCTCAACACGGTGCAGCACCTGCACCGGCAGCACAACGCCTACGAGCACGACATCCAGGCCCTCAGTGGACAGGTCAGTGGCAGACAGAGGGCTCTCTGTCAGCCTTTTGTGTTGCACATTTGCTTGGATTAACGCCCGTATTGTGCTTGACAAGTTTATTTGTGTTCACGGGACGCTCCAGGGAAATTCTTAATATGACTAATAAAGACCGGTGAAGTTTAGTGAAATTCAAATTTATGGAAAGTTTATGACCGTGTTTTATAGGGACAAAGATTCGTTCAGTTAATTGACCGTCTCGTATGCTCCTCTTCCTCTTCGTCCTCCAGGTGAACCAGGTGCAGGACGACGCGGCGCGCCTGCAGAAGGCCTACGCCGGGGAGAAGGCCGAGGACATCCACCGGAGCGAGCACTCTGTGAGCGAGGCCTGGGAGGGCCTGCTGGGCGCGGGCAAGGCTCGCCGGCTCCTCCTGCTGGACACGGTGGAGAAGTTCCGCTTCTTCAACATGGTCAGGGACCTCATGCTGTGGATGGACGGGGTCAACCTTCAGATCGACGCCCACGACAGCCCCAGGTGAGGAGCGGTCTAGCGCTGTACTCGTTCGACAGGCCTGGTTTCACCTGAAAACAATTGTTTGGTTGAGCGTGAGTTTTCTTTATGTGGTTGACTGTGACCTTGTTTGATTAAATCCTTGTAAAAATAAAATATTAACTACATCCCAGGCTAATAATATTCAATGGAACTACTTTGACCTTGATCTGCTTTTCTCTTCCTTTACATTCTGTCATGACATGTTGCCTCGTTTTTTATTTTCTTTATTTTTATATTAAATTTTTTTGACATCAATTAAAGATCTCTCAAACTAATTATTTTTCTGTTGTGTTTTTCTCTCCCAGGGATGTGTCGTCTGCCGGGCTGGTTATTGCCAACCACCAGGACATCAAGTCAGAGATCGAGACGCGGGCGGACAGCTTCACGGCGTGCATCGACATGGGCAACAGCCTGGTCAACAACAACCACTACGCTGCCGATGAGGTACAGGACAGGGTGTCTCTCCGCTCTGCAGTCACAGTCATTAAGGCACTGATTTTAGACAGGAAAAGGCCGTAATATTGAGTCCCCCGTGTTCAGTCACCTTCTATAAATGTGCTATGTATCGTCTTAAAGTGTATTTGATGTAGCTGAATGTGACGCTAAGTGGTTTTCCATAAACAAAAGTAATTGTTTCAGTTTGTTGTTGTGTTGTTGTTGTTGTTGACCTACTGTCTGATTCCGACCTTTAGGTTCGGGAGAAGCTGACTCAGCTCCAGGAGAAGAGGGAGGAGATCAAGCAGAAATGGCAGGACAAAATGGACCACCTTCAGATAGGTAAGCCTGGCTTTTAAACTCTCTCACTGCCTGTCCGCCTGCCTATTAGTCAGTCGTGATAAGATTTTAATCTAGAACCGATTTGGATCTAGGGTCGTTTTGAATCACTCTGCTCTAACCCTGCCGTCTCTTCTCCCTCAGTGCTAGAGGCGCTGCAGCTCTGCCTTTTAGTCAATCGTGATAAGATTAGGATCTAGAACCTTTTTGGATCGCGCTGTTCTAACCCTGCCGTCTCTTCTCCCTCAGTGCTGGAGGTGCTGCAGTTCGGCCGGGACGCCTGCGTGGCTGAGTCCTGGCTGGCGGGCCAGGAGCCCCTGGTGCGCGCAGCCGAGCTGGGCTCCAACGTGGACGAGGTGGAGAGCCTGATCAAGAGGCACGAGGCCTTCGAGAAGCTGGCCGCCGGCTGGGACGAGCGCTTCGTCCTGCTGGAGAAACTCACCACGGTGAGCGGAGCACACGGGCTGACATGGAAGACATGAAACAGGAGATGAAAAATCTGGTTTAAATTGAGTTTAGATCGAAATCAGTCGTGATAGCGCTTTATATTCTGCCCGTAGACCCTGTTTGGCGAAGCTACTACTGTGCTGTGTGAAACGACAGTGTTAATGTCAGGTGTCATCTAATAACCTCTGTCTTGTTGTCTTCCAGCTGGAGGAGCAGGAGCTCCAGAGGAGGTTCGAGGAGGAGGAGAGGGCACGGCGGCCTCCCACGCCTCCTCCCACAGAGGAAGTGCCTCCGTCGGAGGTGGAGAGTCAAGCACATGAGTCTGCCGCCAGGTAAGAGGCGCGCGGACCATGGAAATAAATGCAGAGCCAAGCAAGACTAGCCCAGGCCTAGAGTTAACCATTGTTTTTATTATTATTAATAATAATAATAATAATAATAATAATAATAATAATAATAATAATAATAATAATAGTAATATGGTGGCTATGAGCTATCGGTTTTCTTGTGTGTTTTGTCTGTGTGTGTAGATTTAGTGATGTTGAGTAGAAATACCGTAAGCCAAACTAACTTTCCCCTCCCAGGACTAGCTTGGACCAGACCACCCTGAACCAGTCAGTATCGGTCAACGGCGTGCACAGCGACCTGGACACATCACAGGTGAGAACCCACTTTGTACAGCTTTATTTATTCATTCCTGTGATGAATTTTATCATGGAAGTGCTATGTTATTATTGTAGGATTAGTACTAATATTCCGACTGCAGTTACCGTAAAGTGCTTTTCAGTGTAAATGAACAGTGTCAGTCCGCTGGATGATGTCATGTTTCTTTCCGTGTTGTCCTTCCCGTGTTGAAGGTGGACGTTGAGTTGTTACACTACCATGTTTGACTTTGTATGTGGCATAAAGGATATGTATGTGCATAATAGGAGGTCAGATTGTTACATGCATGTACATGTCATCATTCCTTAAACACCTGTC
Organism: Galaxias brevipinnis; assembly: GCA_036023535.2. Taxonomy (NCBI): domain Eukaryota; kingdom Metazoa; phylum Chordata; class Actinopteri; order Galaxiiformes; family Galaxiidae; genus Galaxias; species Galaxias brevipinnis. The sequence continues at coordinate 9,729 of JAVQIZ010222133.1, read as the reverse complement.
CCTTTGTTTGTTACTTGTTATTGAATTATGCAATACAAAGTGAGCGTTTGTCTTTGGTATCTTCGTGTAATGTATTCGCCGCCGTCTTCAATCGTTTGCGACCTACTCGAAGGACTACTTAACAATGTCTTGTTGCATCTCTACCTGCAGTCCTTGTCAGTATCGTTGTCAATGGGAGTGAAATCAGAGCCTAAGTCAGAGCCTAAGCCTGTGTGTAGGCCCAAGCAGCCGGAGCGTGTGAGTACCAAGCCTGTGGTCCGTTGGGGTCGTGTTCAACCTCGTAGCCTCCCCTCCTCATCGCTCCCCACTCCCCACCATCTCTCTCCCTGCCTGCCTGCGCTCAGCTAGCGGTCTGCTGCAGTTCCACTGCCTGGCCACCCAGAGGGCGCCAAAGCTCTCTTTCTGTCACTCAATGCACCATTGCTTTATTTTTAAACACGTTATGCACTGCACAGAGCTGTTTTTTTTTGTTTTAAATGTCATTGCCCAAAGCCCAATGTTATTGAGGCTTGAGTATTCATGAGCGCGTTGTGCTTCATGGATCAAAGGCTTTACGAGCCTCTCTGGGGGTCAGAGCAGGACAAGAGTGTTAGCTGGGGCAGTGATGTTAGACTCGTTTTTGTGATTTCTGATTGTTGTAGATGTGATGTGACTTTTTAGCCTCACCTGTCCCCACCTAGACGATGGTTTCCCGGGTCGAGAGATGGTGACCTACACAGCTTTGTTGTTTTGACTGGCCCCCCTACGTAGGAAACAAGGGTTTGGCCTGAGGAAATGTTGATGTTCCCTCAAACCCAATGTTATGTTGTGCCAGGAAAACAATGTCACCAAGAACGGATGTAAAAAAACAAAAAAAAATTAAATGGTCTTGAACAGTTGTTCCAAGTGTGGCAATGTTGGTTCTGCGTTCTGTTTTTCAAAACACACTGCTATTTTTGTGAGTTGGTTTTGTAAAGGAATGGAATTGGTCGACTTCCCTTCCTATTGTGGCAATGCTCTTGGAATGCTTGCTGCTGCTTTGTCTTGATCTTAAGTTGCTCTTTTTTCGCAACTCGGCACTATTTTTTGCTAAATGATTCTGCAGAGACATTTTGTGTGTGTAACTCAGATTTGTATCTGTTGTCTTTCATTTCATCGGTTGGGGATGAAAAGCCCAAGAAGGTGTGTGAGATATATATGTTTGTGTCATGTGTGTCTTAACGTCCAGTTGTGTAACTGTGTACAAGTCATTTGTTCAATATTAGTGTCTGTATTTTTTTAACTGTGTACAAGTCATTTGTTCAGTGTTAGTGTCTATAGTTTTGTAACTGTACAAGTCATTTGTTCAAGGTTAGTGTTGAGTTTTGTAACTGTGTACAAGTCATTTGTTTAGTGTTATTGTCTAGTTTTGTAACTGTCTACAACTCATTTGTTTAATGGTATGGAATGCTAAGACGATATAAGCCGTGATGATGCTGCTTCAATATCAGCTAGCCATCATGCCAACTTTGCAGCAGTGGGTGCTTTTGGCTTCTGACCTCATTGGTTACAACCTTTTTCGTTACGCTCCCTCTCCGAGCTACATCTTGTCATTCCTTTCGAATTCTAAACCAGCATGTATTTTCTCCCCCCTCCCAGAGTTCTGAGTCGGATTCGGTAAACGGGCCGGGAAGAGACAGTGGGCTGGCGTCCTCCCGCCTGGACCCGTCCGCCACGCTGCCCAGCAGGGGAGGTGCCGAGTCGGGCCCCGGCACCATGGAGGGCATGCTCATCCGCAAGCAGGAGATGGAGTCCCACAATAAGAAGGCAGCTACCAGGTGAGCAGCGTGGGACACTTTCCTTCAAATGCCTCTGACAGGGACTAAATAAACTTTTATACCGTAACACTGGGCTTTGATTTAAGAAAGGAAAAAAAAGTGTGACTGCTTGCTTGTCCACAGACAGTATGGTCGTGTGTGCATGTGTTTGGTGTGGTTTGTCATAAAAGCAAAGTGGTGTTCACTCTGTCCCTCCGTCGCTCTCTCTCACACTGGTCCAGGTCCTGGCAGAACGTGTACTGCGTCCTGCGGAAGGGGAGCCTGGGCTTCTACAAGGACAACAAGAGTGCCAGTAACGGCATCCCCTACCACGGAGAGGTGCCCATCAGTCTGGGCGAGGCCGTGTGTGAGGTGGCCCACGACTACAAGAAGAGAAAACACGTCTTTAAGCTGCGGTAAGGGACCGTCAGAGAACCTCAGTCAGTGTCTGAACAGGACTCAAAACAAAGTAGCCTGTCACGTTTCTAAATCTTCAGTCAATCATAATTTAGTATGCTAAAAGTTCACTTGTACGACCAAAAAGGGTTCACCTTGTTCCTTCAACGTCGTTGTGTTCCTGCAGGCTAGGGGACGGTAAGGAGTACCTGTTCCAAGCAAAGGACGAAGTAAGTGAACACAATCACACCCTTAGTCTTTGTAGTGACGCTGACCGCTGTGTTCTCTGGCCTCAGTGTCTGTAACGCGGTCCTCGTGTCTGTCCCTCGCAGGCGGAGATGAGCTCCTGGATCGACTCCATTCACAGCACCATTCCTCCCAGGGGCTCGGGAGACTCCCCCGTGGGTCAGAGAGCCCTGAGCCGGGCCATGACCATGCCCCCCATCTCGCCCGGCTCCGCCGAGGCGGGCGGGGTCACCATGCGCAGCAAAGACGGCAAAGACAAGAACAGCGAGAAGAGGTTCAGCTTCTTTGGCAAGAAGAAATAAGAGAAAAGCAAAACATTGGCGCGTCAAAACAATATTTTACCCCCCCCCCCCCCCGTCCCAAAAAAAAAAATCCATCAAACTGAAACAGGCAGAAAGGAAAAGCCCTCTGGTTGCATAAGAACGCGTCGCTCTCAGCCCCTCTGGTCCTACGGAGAGGGTCAATACATTCGTGGCTCACACAGAGCTATTCCTATTTAGTTTTCTCTCTTTCATCTTCTCCTGCGCTTTCCATCTCTCAAATTTAGCAACACACAGCCATTGTCTATAACTTAAGTGGCATTTTAAGCCAATGACCAGGGTTTATTTGTTGGTCAAAGTCACTCGTCAAGGCCAAGGAGATTAGGGGGAGTGGTAAAGGTTGAATAGCACTATTGAGGCTAACAGCTTTTGCCGTGGTGTGTGGGGGGGGGAGGGGGGGCACCATCATTATTCTACCCATTCTCCTCATTCCTCTTTTCTGTCCTTATCTCTCCTTAGGAAGGACAGCATCCCTTCTTTTGTTATTTTTATTTTTTTTATTTTTTTTGGTATTGATGTTATTAACCTTACCAATATTATTGCTGTTATTATTATTTATCTTTTGCTGTTGCAGGTTTGACAAAAAGAAATTATTTAAAAGACTATGTCAGTAGGTACTCTTGAGTCTTGTGGAGAAAAAGATTTGGTTGAAACTACGGGACCATGTAGGTCTTGTTTTCTGTTTGTAATGTTTTTTTATTTTCTAGCCATCACCATTTTACTTCTTTGGGGGGAGAGAAATGCTCAGTAAATTGTAGCTGTGTGCAAGATTGCAAGTTTCTCATTGCTAAATGAAATATATTTAAAATGTTTTTAATTTGGTCATTTTATCTTGAATTTTATCTGTATTTGCTTTTTTTTTTCTTCTGAGGGATTTCTTGCTTGATTTATTTTTTGGGGAGTTGTACTATTTTCTGTATGAACCACAGAGGATTAGTTTTCTAGTGAGGGTGAGTGTGTGTGTTGTGGTGCCGTGGGTTTTGCACGTTTCTGCTATTCCTAATTATAGAAAGACAGTTGGATGCTGCTTTTGGTTCTTCACACGCGCAGATTCATAACGCAAAAGAACGCTATTACGGTGAATTGATATCGAGAATTTTACTCTCTGTGTTTTTTCGGTTTGATCCATGAGCACGGCATTTGCTGATGAATTAAACGTTCCTGGTAGATTTACTTTCAGACTTTAACATTTTAAATCTTTTTCTAGTCTCTTTTGGGTTTTCAAATAGTGTATGGTGGTTTAACTGGCTACAAAGAATCCAAAGCTTAAGCCCAGCCTCTGGCACATACATATTAGTGGGCAGCACAGGGGAGGTGGGCCTCATTACTGCTTGGGCAAAGGCCTGGAGAGCAGAGACAGAATATGAGATGAACGTTCTATGGCATCTGGATGAGGGGCCGAGGTCCACTGAGCCAGCTAATGTTTTTCCTTTTCAACAAGCGTCGATCTCCGTTCTGTTTTCACTGTGCTTAACCCAAGTAAAGGGGCTATGTAGTTTATGGTTACAAATCACACCATAAAGTTTTTTTTTTAACTGTGCCCCTTGCCATTGACTTAAGAGTGGGTATGTAAGTGGACTCTGCACACAGTTTTCCATGTACTTTATGCAGGCCGATCCCAATCGGCCCATAGGGGAAGTGGAATGCGGTGTGGAATCAAACCTTATAACAATGACAGAATGGATAGTCTCGAGTCATTTCTTAGGAGATGTGTACCCTCGTCCATACAGTATGTGGCATGACTTCATGTAGGAATATACTTGTATGTGTCTCGTTGTTTTTCGATTCGTATCTCCTTTGATGTTCTCTAGGTACATTGAGATCACATGTAAGTGACGTGTCGCATGGCATGATATACCATGAAGCCCATGCAGTGGAGGGTGGAGTATTACACAGTATTGCCCAATCAGATCACTCTAATTCCTCTGACAAAATTATTTCCTTATGGCGGAAGATTTTTTATTTTATTTTTACAAGTTCAAGAGGACAACAGTTCCTCATGCAGTAAGCTGTTTTTTTTCTGGTTTTTAGATGGAATTTGGAACCTGATGTTTGGTACCTTCAAAGTTGAATGTTTAATGATTCCCCTGGCTTAAAATGGAAAGAACTCCACCTCTGAACTTCCGACTGTTGATTAAACAGCCTCTTAAAGTTGGATTAATGTTCTGTGATTTAAAGGTGGCGTTCAACCCACTCATCAAAATAGGCAGTTTAATGTCTTCTTGTTCCTTGATAGTTTTAATCCCAGACATGAGGTAGTTCTGGCAGGTTTCTATCAGTATGTCTGTTAATGATTTGGAGATCAGTGAATGATCCAATGGCCTTGATGTGTGCTGTTCACTGTGACTATGAAGGTCAAAGCCTCATTGGCCACACAGCTTTTGAGAGTAGCTTCTGTCGCCCTCTACTGGATCAATAGTTTCAGTAATCTTCTAGTTTTCACCCGACCTGGCAGGTGTATTTGGTGGAAGCAATCGACAGAGAATGCTCTCAATCCTGGGATGAAGTTCCACAATGTATTTCTTATCAGTTCTTATGAATGTTTATGGCTGTCAAAGTAAGTTGGCCAAATTGGTCATTTGTTGAAAAAAAAGAAAGAAAAAAGATGAATTAGAAATTTACATGGAGCCAGTATTTCACGTTTCACAACCTCTCCCTCTCTCTCTCTCACAAACGCACACACACACACTCTGCCATTAATACATTGACACACATACATACACTGGTGCTCCAGTAAAGTGGGAATTGGTTATACATTTGGTGCCTGATATACAGCTAAATGTAAGATTGACCTACTGGTAGCGCTAACAGGAAAAGCTTCTAGTCTGCATTATTGATGGCAGAAGTGTTGACAGTTTTTTTGGGTTGAGTTTTGGTTTTTAAAAGTACTTGTAACCATTGAACAGATATGCAGAAAAACAGGTTAATTTTAAAGTTTTTCTTTTAGTTCTAGATAAACGTGAAACAAAAAGACTGAAAACAATTTGAGCTTCCCTTTTTAAAAACGTACAGGGAACGTGTCTCCTAGGAGCTTGCAAGTTCTCAACCAGTGATCCGTTTTGCAGCATTTGCTAAGCCTGTTACCGACACCTTCAGTCCTGATATTTTTTGGAAGAATGTCTGTTCCTTTTTCTTTAACTAATTCAAAGTTGTTAATACCACTATTAATTGCAATTATTATCATCATTATTATTATTGCTACTGTTATAATTACTACTACCGTTACTACTGCAACTTATTACTGCAACTATAACTGCTGTCCATTTTCAGGTATGTGTCTGTAATACCAGACCCTTCCACAAGATGTCAGTGTGCTGTGGAGCATTTTCATAAATCAGAAATAATGTTTGTTGACTTGTGTATCTACATCTAATATTAGGAATAATAAAACATGGTTTAAAAGAAAACTGATAGATCATAAAGCCGACTTTTATTCCCAGTTTTTCCCGTTTTGCCTTTTTGCAACAAACAGAATTGTCTTGCCAATGTTAAAACAACATTCTGCTGAATGATTACAATGTTTGTTTCTCAAGTTACAGTAAGGTTTAGCCTTGATTGTAAGTTTAGGGTTGACAGAATTGGACCTTGTTTTAACACAGGGCTCATGGAACACGATCACATGTATTGTGGGTTCACTGATCCTAGATCACATTTTTTTCTTGCACTATTATCCTAAATAATACCTGACTCAAGACAATGACAATATTTTCCTCAGAAAATATTGTTTATTTATAGTGCAAAGTAATCTGATTTGCCATTCGTTAAATCCCAAATCTTTTGAGTCCATGTTTGAGACCATGTTTGCCTACGAATGTAGACCTGGTATAAACAGCCACATCCTAAAAAACCTATGCTGACGCAGAGGGGAGAGGAAAGGGATTTTGGACATTTCCTGTCTTGTGTTTGCTACAACAACCAGCTCTGAAAAAGTGTTTGGTTGCATATTCCTCTCCTTTTTTTCACTTCAAGTTATCTCCCTATACTCTTTTTTTTTTTATTTCTAGGGGTCCTCGTTACGTTAAGCTGTTCAATTCTATATTGGTTAAATGCCAGCCCTTCTAAAATACGGCTATTTCTTTAAAGTATCAAGAGTATAAATGTTGTCTGAATTCTGAAGAACATTAGGTGCTTAATTAAAAACGTCTACCATCACTAATGTAACAAAATTCAATTTGATTATGCCGTTTATAAATAACTGCTCTTTATTCTTATTCACTGCTTTGTTTGAATACCAAAAGGGATTAGGGATATTTGCATATTGTCTGGAGCTGAGAGAATCACAAATGTGCTGATCTGCATAGTAGCAGACAAATCCAATCCTTTCTTTCTGCTCAATTTGTGCCAGTGGCTACAGCGACCTCAATTAATCAAGTATCCGGGATACCTTGGCAACTGAAAACTCAGGCTTTTTTTTCGGGGGGCCCTTATTCCAGCCTTCTGTGGCTCCCATTTTATTAACTTAACAATAGCCTGTTACCCAGCGACCGTTAAGACTCCAGGGGGAAAGACAAGGACATCAGTGAGGTGGAAGCGGGACGAGTCACTGGTTTCAAGTGCTTTCATGCAGGCTAGGCCACAGATGAATCTAACGTGGAACTTACTAAACTATAATGGTGTCAAAGGATGAAATTCTGGTGAGTATGCCATTTTAAAACATAGCTTTTGCCCTACTTTTATGCAGCAAGTGTCACATTTAAAGTGTCCTCACACACTATAGGTCTGTTTTTGAAGGAGCCTATCTGGGCAACTCAATTCCATGAACACCTACATATGTCTGTGGAACTCTCGGCTTTGAGATACATTCATGTCTTGCACGTGGTTTGCTACATCATACTGTTTATGATTTTTCATAAAATGTTATTTTTATTTTTCAGCCAATAATTAGACACAGGAAGTTTTTTTTCATGCACCAGACTATCAATAAAGAAGTTGAATTTCATATTGGCCATAGAAAATCTCTATTGAGTTTGAAAAAGCAGTTAGCACAATACCAAGTCTGTGCAGTATTGATTTACTTAGTCTTAAGCCCCAATACATTATGCATGAGAGCAGCTCTGCAGGGGATGAAGTGGAAACTCTCCCTGTGTCACATAGCAGTCCACACTTAAGGTAAAGAGGTAACATGGTCAGAGTAAAGGGCTATTGCGGTAACAGACATGGTATGGGGCTATTGGGGTAACAGCCATGGTAAGGGGCTATTGGGGTAACAGCCATGATAAGGGGCTATTTGGGTAACAGCCATGGTAAGGGGCTATTGGGGTAACAGCCATGATAAGGGGCTATTGGGGTAACAGCCATGGTAAGGGGCTATTTGGGGTAACGGACATGATAAGGGGCTATTGGGGTAACAGCCATGGTAAGGGGCTATTTGGGGTAACGGACATGGTAAGGGGCTATTTGGGGTAACGGACATGGTAAGGGGCTATTTGGGGTAACGGACATGGTAAATGGGTACAAACATGTCACATGTTGGTTAAACGGAAATAACTGAAGTCCATGTAACCTTTCAAAAACAAGTCATTAACAACAACTGGATTGTGTTTGGAGCTGCTTGGAAAGGAAGGAAAAATATACAATGGTGCTCTACCCTTTATCCGGGCTCAGACAGAACTGAACACTTTGGAACATAGCTTTAGCCATGTTCTGAATACTTCCACAGTGGATCATGGCACATTCTTCGAACAAAACTCATAGTCACTCATTATGAGGCATAGTTCTGTTTGCAGAGTTGAGTTTTTTAAATTGGATACATCTTTTATGACACATTTGTTGAATGAAAGCCAAAAAACCCTGCCCCTTGAGCTGCTGCATTTTTCATTTCTTGAAAGTGGTTGCCTCTTATGGTCAGCACATGTTTGTTGTCCTAGGAAACCAAATATGAAATAAAAAACACCAATGGATTCAAATCAGGAACCATTCATGTTTTCCATCAAATCAATTAGACAAGAAGGTGGTACTTTATGCAGCACTGAAAGAACAATGAGACTAAAGGCTGAACAGGAGACTATTGTGGAATGCTCTCTTTAAATCGTGAATGATTAATTGCCACATTATTAGATGCTTGATTGCCTCAGTAATAGTGATAGACTGCGAACAAGAATGTGCAAAGAATGCCCCCTCCCTTCCAGATCCCCTTCCTAAAGGGTGTTCCCATATCGCAGCAGTAACAGTATCACAAATGCTGAGTGATAGAGAGCGTGCCCGTGGTAAAGCGTGCACTCGTGGGCGCGAAATGACGCGCCTGATTTGTTGGAATTTAGGAGCAGCACGGAAGACACGCACAGTTTTAAGGTGTGTGTCATATACAAAGCATGGACTGGATTTAAGGATTTACATAGTTAGACACGCTTGAGGCTTTTGACGTACTCCTTCGCCACAGTTTATCAGTATTCAGAACCCAATCGACCTTTCGGTGGATGCGTGCTGTAAGCGAAAGGGGTGTCATATGAAGCGCATCTCCAGTTCCACCGTATCAGCAGATAGTCGCACTGTATAGAGCACGGTATCAAATTGTCAGGTTATTTTTGAAGCACCTCGACATATTCAATCCACAGAGAGTTTGGACTCGACTGACGCATTGCCGTCTAGTTGTAGGTGTCTTCCAGTTATCTTTGGACAGCAGGTAAGCTTTTGCCTTATGGTCGCAAACCTAACTAACCACTAATTAAGGTTAAAGGGTTAATGTGGAGCTGCGGTTTTAATTTGATTTGGTAGCAAGCCTACTGTAACCAGGCTGCTTCAAATTTAAGGAGCTTCAGATTGCAGCAGTTGGCAAATAATGTATATTGGCATGCCTGGAAGGTTATAAATTGGTTATTGTATTTCTTTTGAAATTAAGAGGTTACCTCTATACTGCTGAGTGATCAATAGCAGGGGTAGTAGAAATATGAGCAAGCTCTTTTTGCAACATCTGCAAGTGTGCTGTGTGTGTGTGTGTGTGTGTGTGTGTGTGTGTGTGTGTGTGTGTGTGTGTGTGTGTGTGTGTGTGTGTG
>JAVQIZ010222131.1:17500-22048 GCA_036023535.2 Galaxias brevipinnis | reverse complement strand
CACCATGTAATTATATGTATATGTCAGTGTGACATGATCGCGGACTTAAATGAACCGCGCGCTGTGCATTCTGTATGTTTGTGTGTGTGTGTGGGTGTGTGTGGGTGTGTGTGGGTGTGTGTGGGTGTATGTGTGTGTGTGTGTTGCGTACAGTCTCTCGGCGTTGTGTTTGTCTATGTGTACCGCAGCACCCCCCTCGACTCCTTCTCCTGTGATTTCCAGAACACCATGTCCTCGCGGAGAAATGTCACACCGACCTGACAGCTCTCTCTCGTTCTCTCTCTCTCTCTCTCTCTCTCTCTCTCTCTCTCTCTCTCTCTCTCTCTCTCTCTCTCCCTGCTCCCCTCCTCTCCACGACGCTAACCCTCCAACCCCCTCGTTCTCTCTCACTCCTGCCTTCCTGAACATTACAGCTTTTTCTCTCCTTGTGCAGTCGTTTCCCTCTGTACCTGCCGTCTTCCTCTTTCGGCTTCTTCCCTTCTCCTCGTGTCCTCACTTCTGCCCTTTTTTATTCTCACGTCTGCTCTCTTCTTCCCCTTTCTCACCTCTCATTTCCTTTCTCCATCTTTCCATCTTTTTTTCCTCCTCTTCCTCTCCTTCACTCTTTTGCCATGTCTATTCTCCGCTCGTTTCCTGCTGCTCTCCCCTCCTCCCCTCTCCGCCTCGCCTGAACTCCATTCATCCCACTGTCCTAAACCGACCTCTCTTTTCTTTCTCTCTGCCTCCTCCTCCTCCTTCATTCCTCCCTGCTATTCTCCGCTCCTTAGCCCTCCCCTCCTCTTCCACACATCCCTCGTCTTTAGTCTTATCCCCTCCTTGATTAACCCCCCCCTCCTCCTCCTCCTCCTCCTCCCCCTCCTCATCTCTTCATGCCTCCTCATGTCTCAGATCTCCGCTCTTAGAGACTGAGCTGTCAGGCTGACAGGGACACGCTGCACCTCGAGTTAAGTAAAGAACACGCCGTGTGGCTATTTCTTCAATAACCAGGTGGCCGCATAAAACTCTCCGTGCTTCTGTAATGAACGCCTATTGGATAGCAACCACTTATAGTATGTGGTAGGTGTGTATGAGAGCGATGAAACAGAGGCAGTGGTACCGTTAGACACCATTGGTACCGTTAGATAAAGACAAAGACATTGTGTGTGTGTGTGTGTGTGTGCGTGTGTGTGTGCGCGTGTGTGTGTGTGTGTGTGTGTGTGTGCATGGAGAAAGGGGTCCTGCTCTCTGACTCAGCCTTAGTAACATGTCATGCCACAGGCTATTCTCTGCCCTCTCGCTATTCTCTCGCTATTCTCTGCCCTCCCGTTTCCACCAGTCGTCAGTTACCCGCCCCCCCCAGCACTCTCTCTGCCTGGTCTTACTGTGGCGTCCACTGGGCATCTTCGTTCTCCTAGCCTGGGACACGCCGCACCCCGAGTTGACTGAAGAACACGCCTTGTCACTCTTTAGCAGTGTCTTTTAGGCATACCCTCCGTCTCTCGCCGCTGTGTTCAGACTCCGGCTTTGGAACGTATTTCACCCAGTTTAGCTCAGACATTAGGAACAGAGAGTGCAGACGCCTCTCGAGTCGCTGAATCCGTCTAGCGGCACTTTCACACCTTTAACATCTTGACCTCATCTTAGCTTCACACGGCGGATCCCTCAAACTTCCTCTATGTGATCTCCTTTTCCCGTCCCACTTTCTCTCTCTGTCCACTGTTGTTCTCTGCTATAACCCACTTGCTTGCTCACACTGTGTTGACCGACCGTTCTCTCTTCCTGCATCTTTCACCAGTCCTCACATCGTCCTCTCCTGGCCCTATGACCCCCTCCCCCCTCTCTCTCTTCACCCCCATAGTCCTCTCACTCAGGCGGTGATGTCATACGAGCAGCATAGTAACTGTATCCCTGCGTCATGCGAGTAAGACCATCTCCACAGCCCACTTCCCATCCGCACGCTCTCATTTCTCTGCTACATCCCTCCCACCACACCCCTCCAGTTCTTGCTTCTTCCAAGACTTTACTGGACAGGATACATGAGTCACTATTTGACAACATTAAAGTGTACTGTTCAGCCTGCTACATCACCTCCATTCTCTGAGCTACACTGAACCCAAACCCATTTGCGTGCTGCACTACTGTACTGCGGTAGTGTTTGTTAAGTTTCACTAAGCCAAGCTCAAGAAACAACAGTGGGGTCAAGGGTCAAGAGACTTCTCAACCTGTAGTAGAGAGAAGGGTCCTAACGTGTCAGAGGGAGGTGCTGTGGCTGATTGGATTGCCTACATTAGCAAACCCTTTGAAATCGCATGCAGCACCACAGACCAAAACAACGATGGCATTCTTTGATAAAAGCTCGCCTAAATCCCAACAATGCTCGGAATGTCAGTTGATTTGCTCTCCCCTTCCAGGCACGGACTGGGTTATCCCAATCGCAACATGTGAGATGGCTCACACACACACACACACACACACACTCACATACACTCACAATTAAGAGAGGGTCAGATTAGTCATAATTTCTGGCCAGCATGAAAGCGCCCAAGTATTACCGATACACAGCTAAGCGCCTTACTAGAGAAATACCACATCTATTTGTGAACACAAATCGCTCCTGTGATTCACAGTGCGTCCATTCTCTGCCCCTATTATGTAGTGTAGCTGAGATCAACATCCTGACAGTGCAGCAAACCAGGAAGCACAGTCTGTCCTCCTACTACTACACCTGGAATGAACCTACTCACCAATTACTTACTAATCTCTTCAAAGCTCATCCAGTCTGACATAGTTCAATTTAAGCAGTGGGAGAGTTCAGAAACACATTGAACCCGCTGACCTGGGCTTTGGTGCCGCGTATTGTAACTTGTTAACTGGATCAGGGTGCGTGTGTGTGGGTGGGAGTCGTCTGCTGGTTCAAAGGGTGTCATGGGATCATAACAATACCTGTGCCATGGCTCTTAGTTCAGCGAGGCTTCTTCAACTTTGCCTGTCCTCTCTGTACTCATAGGGTTCTTAATGGGACTATACTTTTGCCATGTGTGTTTGTGTGTTTGCGTGTGTGTTGGTGTGCTTGCGTGTGTGTTTGTGTGTTTGCGTGTGTGTGCCTATGCCTGTGGGTGTTCTATTTTTAGCCCTTCATCTCAATTGGCTGACCATCCCAAAGGTCACTGCCCAGTCATCCAGACCCTAAATCAGACAGGCAGACAGACAAATGCTTTATTTTGATGGCAGATTGCACTACAAAGCTACTGCTTTCACCAGCATATGCCACCATTTCACACACACACAAAACACAAACAAAAGTGTCACTTCCTAAAATCAATTCAAGCATAGTTTTTCTACTACTTGTTTTAGATGTGTACACCTTTTGAAGGTATTTCATTGGAACAGCATAAAGCAGTAGAAGGGTATGTATTAGAAAATAATACACACCTGTCATCCTGCCATCAATGGGACAGCAGTGTGGAGGGCATGTGTCAGCGTGCTTTACAAGTCCAGAGAGGAATGCTGATTACCTGTTTGGCTATTGATATATGTCAGGCCACAGCACTGACGGTCCCATCAACTCCTCGATCAAAAGGCAGATGCATTGTGACCAGCCTCAGCCTGACAGCGAAAACCATCAAAACCGTCAAAACCGTGAAGATCACGTACAGGAGGGTCCATCTCTACCAGAGGGGTCAAGTGTGCATCACTAGCTCTTGTTGTCATGACAACCAGAGTCTGTGACATCCCAAAGCTGTTTGTCTGAAGGGACGAGGGGAGGTCAGCTAATTGATTGGCAGTAATTGTTGCTCTTTTACAACTAAGTGAGGGTGTAGTTTACAGCAGCAGCCTAGCAAGGAAAGAATAACTATAATCAGAACAGAAAAGATTCAATTTACATTTAAAAAGACCTCCCAGATAAAATGTTGAATCCCACTTAAAGCCTTCCTCTGGTTTGTTTTGTTCGTGCTAATGGAAGCAATTTGATGGCCATGCCTTTCCATCCCGGTGATCGATCCTTCCAAAGTACTTGTAGGCATATGTGCTGATGCTCACGTTTTCCCCTTATCTTTGAATCTCAAACAAAAACTCTATTGATCCGTAGATCCCGTAAAGGGGCTCATGACTGTTTGTGAACATGTACAGGGCAAAGAGCACGGCAAGCCACCATGACTAAGCCATTTCAATGATGACGAGGCTGAGCTTGCTAGCGCGTTAGCGGCAACAGTGCAACGTGATCGTTCAGATTGGCATTAAACAAGGCTCTTCTTACAGCAAGTGACCAGCCAGACTAGCCAGAAGCTCTGCCAGGAAACGTAATTCAACTCCATGGCTCAGTTACGCTTGTGACTCGGATACAAATATTGTTATCTTATGGTCAGAATGGTGTCAGCTGAATGCAGCACACTCAAATGTCACAACAAAAGGTCTCTATGCAAATTTGAAAACACATTCCATCTCTCAGCAGGTGACATTGCTATGGGTGACGTGTCTCTATGAAATGAAGAGCTGCAGCTGAGAATGAAGATTATCTCTCAAGTGAATCTGGCGTGTGAGAACTGACTCAGACATTTTTAGCCGATT
>JAVQIZ010222131.1:0-12500 GCA_036023535.2 Galaxias brevipinnis | reverse complement strand
ACTAATGCTACTGTCCCCAGGCATAGGAGTGGTTAATGACATTTTTCATGATAGCCACAATCTTGGCATCATGGAGACACCAGCTAGAACTTGTTTAATAATTTGCTATGCCTGCTTTCACCTTAAGCCTTCTGGGTTAAGAAAAAAACTTTTTAACTCTGCTTGCCTTACTGTATACCTTTATTACTGTTGTGATATCGCCTCATCTCTATTCCATTAAGACCACATTTCATCATGCAAACGATGCCTGGGTTTCTCTGAAGAGGGGGACTGGAAAGGAGAACAACCAGTTTCCTGATTGTATGTTTTCTGGACAGCATTCTAATCATTCTGATCATTTTAACGTTGATGGCTATTGGAACATGGCCTCTCTATCTCTCTCTCAGGCAGCTGTGGACATGATGGCAGAAAGATAAGTTTGAATAATTCATTGGATAATGGACATGGGACATTGGACCCAAGGGGAATCCTCCATAAAATCAGAACCTACTTTCTTACAAAGGCGTGATAGAGTATGTGTGTGTGCGCGTGTGTGTGTGTGTGTGTGTGTTTGTGCTTCCTCATAACTCTAGAAGACATGATTTTTAGGGAGAGTACGACATCTGAGTGTGTGTGTGTGTGTGTGTGTGTGTGTGTGTGTTTGCGGTTGTGTTTGTATGCCGTGTGTGGTGTTGTTATTGAATTGCACTCCATTTCCTGAAAGGTTCCAGAGTAGATTTTATGTGTTGCATTGTCTCATGTTGTCCGACAGAATGTGTGCATTGAGTGTTTGTGGATGCCATTGGTAAGGGGGGCTGACAGTTGCTCCCAGCCCCGTGGGGCAGTAGGACAAAATGAAGCGTGCTGTTAGGTCAGCATGGCACTGGCTGCTCCATCATGGGCAACCTGCATAGGAAACAGCCTGTAGTATAAAGCAGCATTCGCAGCATAGACTAAGTGGAGTGAGGTGGTGTAATCACTGCATACACTAATTAATAGGACTAACAGTTAATTGAGGGTTGTTGGAAATCTTTAAAGGAAGTCCATTCATGCAATGGCCTGAAATGCACCACCATGTCAGACCCATTCAAGGGGAAAAGTTAAAAAAAAAAAATAATGCTTTCTAATTATTTCTAGTAGCTGTTCCCTGTATCACAGCATTTTCGACTGTGTCTGGCTGTCTGCTGTGCTAAAGTAATCTGGGAAAGTCAATGAGGCCAGTAAACCAAGTTACATCCATCAAAGAAAGCACCGCGAAATGAGTCATGAGCCGTGAGTCATTTGCAGGCGCGCTCTTCTTACACAATGGCCGACAAGTAACTCAGCTGTGTAGTAGTTGTTTAAAGTAGCCATGCAGCGGTGTGCGTTTTTGTCTGCAGAGGTAAGTGTGGATGTGTGCTTTGGTTTCTTCTGGCATTTTCACCTTCCAACCACCAAACGTTTCGTCACTCAGCAGTGTTTGATACAGGAAGTCTATACATAATACCCCCATTAGAACGACAGAAATACACACAAAAAAAATCCCCCGGACCAGCCCTTCCTATGCAGTGAGGCTCCAGCAGTTAGATCAAAATAAATGTGTAAGGGCTGATAGGAAAACAGGACGTAGGGAAAACCTGTGGGCCTGTTGCATCACGTATGGGTGTGTGTAAGCAGGCGAGAGGAAGCCAGAGGGAAGCCGTCTAGATGCAGGGCCAGAGCCCATTGTTTTTGGAGGTTCACTGGGTTCACATTAGACTGTGTGTTCCAAAAACAATTACCATCGCTGCGCGGTACTGAACTGTTATTGGAAATTAGTGTTGGAGCAGGTCAAGGGAGAGGGCTTGGTCCATCAGTTGTGTGTGTGTGTGTGTGTGTGTGTGTGTGTGTGTGTGTGTTCGCGCATGTATGTGCATGTATGTGTGTGCATGTGCGTGTGTGTGTGTGTGTGTGTATGTGCGTGTGTGATTGTCGGGGGTGTCCGGCATTGTGCAAACCACAAGTTATTTGTCTGTTATGCCCGTCTGTTGGATCTCACTTCCCGTCAGTCAAATGTTTTTTTGCTGTTATCTTCTTTGTTTACAATGGCTGTGGATGAAGGGAATGGAGGACAGGGTGTTATCAGTTCTCTAGCCTAGAGTAAACTAGTGGAGGAGGCGTAGGGGGGTAGGGAGAAGAAGGTGGGACATGATAACAAAAAGATGTGATCAACGAGGACAACAAGTGGGAGAGAAAGATACAAAGACAACGACGAGGGGAAGTGAACGGGAGCTTTTTGAACATGTAAGAGGGGAGAAAGATGTTAGGGTCACCTTATCATCGATCAGTGTCAGTCCCCTGGGTTGGTCATCGAGGCCTGGCTGGTGTGACCTGCTGGTCAGTGCACTCTGTACCTGCTGTGTCCACACATTCTCTTACACACAAACACCCCCCCACACACACACACACACACACACACTACTATCTATAAAATAGTAGTTAGTAGTAATAGTAGTAGTTTCTTTTTGAAGGGGGAAAAGCACAAAAAGTAACTAACCGTAAAAGTTAGACAAAGTGCAGTACAGGTGTTATCCTTATTATTTCCTTCCAATAACCACAGTTTGAGCAACCACTACCCATACAGTATGTTATCGAGCATCTTTCTATCCTCTCTTGACAACTAAAAAGGTCTGACCTTAGAGCTGAGCGCTAGCCCCAGTGGCGCTGTTGGGACAGGGACAGAGACGAGGGGAAAACATCACGGCAGGGAGCTGGGAGGAGGAAGAGGCACCATCTGCGCTGGCCGAATGACGTGGCCGGTCATGTAGCCTGCAGTCCTTCTCGACTGCCTGCTGTTGACAGGACACTTCCCCTACTCCCAGAGTGTTTTGAGACCCTGTCTGATTGATCTGACCCCAGCCCTCTTTGAACTCTCTGCAGCTTGAGCTCAACCAAAACACAGCGGCTCTTTCGGTGGAGCGGGTGTTGTGTAGCTACAGGTGGATAGGAAAGTGAAAACGGATGAGAGGAGGAGGAGGGAGTTGAAGGGGTGTTTGTTTGAACGTGCTTGGTCGTGTGCCTGTGCGCGTCTGGTGTGACTGCAAGTGTGACAGGTGAGTGGCGTGCGCCACATCCTTCCTAGAATTCTGAGGTATCTATCGGAGAGTGAAGTGTGAACCCTTCAGCTGCGTCCGTTTCCCACAGGAGGAATGTAAAAAAAACGCCGGATAGCTGAACATCTGTGACACGTCCTCACGGCGCTCCAGGAAGTCAAGGTTCTCAGTGGAGCACAAACACTCAGAGGGAGGAGAACGACAAACAAACGTCTACTTTCACACAACCCGCCTCTCTGAGCCTCGGCACGACTGGGCCTGGAGGCTTCAGGGAACGTAGAGAAGGGCTGGTGCCTGGTCCTTTGAGCCATATTCACACACACACACACACACACACACACACACACACACACACACACACACACACACTCTCACTCACAAACACAAATCCACGTGTGCATTACTATAGGTGCTTGTCCTCGCTGGGGGCAAGACAACACACCACTCGATGTAACACAGTGACGCTGGTGGAAACGTTTAGAGTAGCATCGCGTGTCATGAACACGGACGTTCATGGAAGTAGATATGAGCTGTTTAACATTTCAGTGATATACATGGGGAAAGGCAGCAGGATTAGAGTTACACACCGTATGGCTACCCCGTTTCCCCTCTCAATCGATTTAAGGGCCTATGAGTTGCTCCACTAGCTTAGCAATTATGGATAAAAATCAAACGAGAAAGTCAAGTTATTTCTTGACCTTGAATGTATAGTTCAATGTTCAATTTATCATTTAAAAGATTGTATTTTAGTAATGCCGTTTTCTATACATTCCAGCCCTGATTAGGATTGCAGGAAAAATTACAGGATGTTTCTGTCTGCAGAGTCCCATGGACACCTTGCCAGGCCTCTCATTACGCAACACTAGATTCGGGATTTGTTATGCTTATTTTATATTTGTTAAATGGTATTGTACATTTTCCTATTGTGCTGATTTAGCCTTTGGCAGTCAAATAGAACTGGTGTCTGGCCTTACAAGGAATTTTCATGTAGCATGTTGTGTTTACTAATTAATCCTTCGCAGTTGCACACCCAAAGAAATGAGGAAGAGAAGTGGGATGCCAGAGAGCTAATGACTTGCACCCAATTTGCAAGAGGACACTGACTTAAGATAGGAGGCATTCATTTGTTTAATGCATAGTGCATGCAAAAAATGTGACGACTTAGAAAACACACGCGCAATGTGAAAAACACAAATGTTTTTCTGAACACATACCAGGCAAAGACATGGAATTCAAGCATGGCGCACAGGAAGTCGGTCAGTGTGTAGGTTGCTCTGGGCTTATGCATTGATCCCCATCCCCCATAGCTCTGCCACCAGCATTCATTCTTCCACTGTATCCGACAACGTTGACACTGTGCTAAGGCAGATGAGTAAGTGTTATGTTTCAGGGGGCAGCGTGCGTGTCTTTCTCTCACCACCGATACCTACAGTCTCTGAACCCCCCACTCCACACACCCCCACCCCCACCCCCACCCCCCACAAAAAAAAGCATAGACAGAATAGAAGATTCACATATATCACCATGGATTTGCCCCCTGGCATTGTAAGCACACAGAGTTGGTGAAAGCGTTTAGCAGATTGGGGCTGGATTATAAGACTCCCATCGGGTTCTTCCTCTCACTGGGACTGTTGCTGGTATGAATCAGATGAAGGTAATCCTCAAGTCATATCTGCCCTTTTCATCTCAGAGGTTTTGTATCGCTTTAGTATGTGTGGTCTAAGTGGAGACATTAAGAAAGGCAGGAGGATTGGGGAAGCAAATGGAGAGGTCAATGGGTATTCTGAGTCCACCTACAGCTACTGCTATTGTTGTATGAGGATAGATATAAATTCATGCAAACTACAGATGTTTTAGTAATACAATATACTTACAGTAAAGGACTCCCAGTAAGAAACAAGACAAGGTATCAGTCTAAATCTACACAACATTCATTTTGGGATATTAACTGTTAAAATAGCAGCAAGAACCAGGCCATACCATCACACAATACAGTATGTGGCTTGCTCGGTTTACCTTTTTTCTATTATATGTTTCTCTCATGTGTGTGTGTGTGTGTGTTTGTGTGTGTGTGTGTGTGTGTGTGTGTGTGTGTGTGTGTACTCCCCATAGGTGCTCTGTCAGTGAGGTTGAATAAAGTACCATGTCCAACAGTTATTGTTTGATGGTGACATGTTGCTGCTGTTTGTCACTTTTGAGGGTGCACGTGACAGCAAGGAGCCATTCTTCCACTGCCCCTGTCAGCGGGGTGCATGTGTGTGTGTCAGGGAGGGTGTGTGGACGTGAGTGTGTGTGTGTGTGTGCTTCAGCAGGTAGTCTGTGGTGACAGGGATCAATAGTGCATTAGGCCCCATCACAGCTGTCTGCCCAGAAGAGACACAGTGCTGATAATGCACTCCTATGGCTTGACTCCCCTCTGAAATGGAGAAAGAGAGAGAGAAAGAGAGGAAGACAGAAAGAGAGAAAAGGACTGATGTGACGAGAGAGACAGTAAGATAAAGAAAAGATAAGATAATAACAAGCAAGAAGAAGCAACAAGACAGAAAAAAGCAGTGAAGATGGAGAAATGTTGGGTGAAGAAAGAAAGAAAGAAAGAAATTAAGAAAGAAAGAAAGTAAGAAATTAAGAAAGAAAGAAAGAAAGAAAGAAAGAAAGAAAGAAAGAAAAAATGATAAAAAGTAAAATAGAAAAAAGGCAGAAAAAGAAAGAAGGAAACATTTGGAAACTATCACACCCGTCAGTGCCCTCTGCCAGAGAATTCAACAACATCAAAACAATATCTGTAACCCCTTTTTGTGGAGATTGTCCCAGCTTGCACCGCATATTCTGAAGCTTGAAAAAGAGTTTATGGCTCGATCCCATAAGAAGGGAAGATTCAGAACATCTGCTATGGCTGCTTCCATCCCCCCACTCACCCTACACACACACGCTCTCCGTGGGAGATACATCAACTTTATGGAGCAGAAAGTGACAGAAATTCGGAACTTATGTCTAATCATGTCATGGCATCGTGCAGCCATTCCGAGCAGCAGAGCAGCTGGTGGGACTCTTTTGGCAGAGACGTTAGCCTCGTTTGGCCTCTCCGGGCTCTGAGGGGTGCCACGAAGGCTCTGCTCTTTATCTGTGTAGAATCTGCTCTGGCCTCCGGCTTGATCTGCTTCCCAATGCGGAGAGTCATAGGGATGTGAAGAGGAATACAGGCAGACATATGGAAAAGCATTGGCACATACTATATAACATGCAAATACAGGCTCACAGCAGAGTGTTGTGAAACGTGTGTCGTCTGCATGCCTGTCTATTTTCTGCATATTTTTTCACTAAATGGTAGCAAACCTTTTATTAAAATCCAATCTAATTTTGAGTTTAGCCTGAATGAGCAAGCAACACCAGTTAGATACATGTCCTTGAAAAAAGAAAGGATCCCTTACTGTATAATAACTGTTTATGTGCATCACCTTCATGGTCAAAATCTGCAATTAAATATTTAGTTGTAGTTATTGATTAATCTCTTGGGGACATCACGCACACACACACAAACACACACACGCACGCACACACACACACACACACACACACACACACACCCACCCACACACACACACACTCAGCCGCGTGTTGGCAGCCCTCCTCTCCAGGCTGGGGGTGGGACAGGGAGGGACAGCGTAGCTGCAGGGGACGAGTGGAGGCTTTTAAAGCCCCTCTCTGTGACGATACCACAGGCTGGGACGTTGCACACACCATCTGTGACTGCTGTCTAATGAGGACGGTAAGGGGGCTCTGGGCTCTCGTATAGTCGGGAACCATGCAGCCAGTCCCTCTCTCTCTCTTCTGTGCCTTTCTTGCTCTTTGACTTTTGTTTCATGTATCTCTCTCTGTCCGCCTCTCTCCTGTCTGTTGGCTGCGCTCATTTCTCTCTGCTCCCTCTCTCTTTTTTTTTACATCAGCATAATGTTGGCTTGATTCTCCCTCTTCCATCTTCATTCCCCATTTTGTCTACCCCCCCCTCCCTTCTTCTAAACACAAACAGAAACACAGACACATCGATCCCCCACCCCAGCCACCCAGAGTTACGCCGCTCTTCATTAGAATGATACCCCATAGCTAAGCGTTTTACATCGCCCCAGAGGCAGTGACGGATGATAATGTTGTTGAGATGTAAATGCGGTGCAACTGCAAAGGTGGCTAATTCATATTAAGAATTTGTAAAGGGAAAATAAATACTGCCTCTTTGAGATTTGTAAAGGCACATCATTAATGGAAATTGTAATTGTCGTATAAATACATCAAATAGTGTTAGCCTCATATCACTAGACAAATGACCCACATTTGAAACTGAGGTCATTACAGCAACACATTACCAACTGGCAAATGTAGATTAGTCAAGAAGTCCTGGATCTCTATTAGCGCTCTTATCTCATGCTTCCTCTGCTGGTTCTACATCACTAAGATGAATTAGCCTATTACCAAGCTGTGTAAGGGGTCTCACTAATTACCAAGTCTTTCTCTCCTTTTCTCTCCCTCTCTCTAACTATATATCTGTAACACATACAGTATATGTAATAAGTGTTTGTGCGTGTGTGTGTATTTGTGTGTGTTTTCTTATTTCTTTGGTTTATTAGAATCTCAAAATGACTTTTGCGTCATGTGGATTTGTGTAAAACCAATAATAGATCCGGAAAAAGCAATTAGCGTATAGCCCATAGTATACCCCATGGATTCTTGTCCGTTAATGTCCTCACATGTTAGTGTATGTAATTATCTTCTTTGGTATTCGTATTTTTACCTGCTGGGTTTACTGTCGGTTATAGATAATATAATCGTGAAAAGGGAAACCATTCACATACGGATTCTGCTAAATTCTCCCTCCATTTCTTACTACATTATCTGATTGACTGTGTGAAATGTCAGTAACTCACTGGGGCCCCCTTGGATAATCAGCACTGTATCCTGTAATGGCATTCACTCCAGGCCCGCCCGCTCACTGTGTAAATCCCAAAAGCCTTATCCAAGACATGGATGCTTAACACATATCGGAGGGTAACGGGAGACACGGATAGGACCGCCAGGAGCCTTCCGAGGCCCAAAGTGGCAAAGACAGATCCACCCGCGGTGGGGAATGGAGATGTGGAACAGGAATGTAACGACCGAGGTCTTTGGGGAGGAGGGGGGTTAATGTGCTCTGTGGGATGAATATATTTCCTGTGTGTATCGTGCTAAATGCATGTGCCTGTGTGTGCGTGCGTGCGTGCGTGCGTGCGTGCGTGCGTGTGTGTGTGTGTATTTTGTTTCCAACACTCAACAGGGCTATCCTTGGGTCTCTCAGGGCCCTGTATGTGGCGCGGGTCTTCCTGTACCCCCTCCCCTCTCTGGCTCCAGGGAAAATCTATTATTGAGGCTGTCACACTGGGCAGATCAACAAGAGTGATATGTGCCATAACATTAAAGACACTTGAAGGACCTTCATGATCGTTGGTCCATCACCGGCCTGTCAAGAATGTAAATGTATGTGTGTGTGTGTGTGTGTGTGTTTATGTGTTTGTGTGTGCATGTGTGTGTGTTTGTGTGTGTGTGTGTGTGTGTGTGTCTGTGTTTCTGCATACATCATGTGTGTTGAATAACACACTCACTGACTGTATAAATTAATATACTGC
The DNA here is from genome assembly GCA_036023535.2 of Galaxias brevipinnis. Taxonomy (NCBI): domain Eukaryota; kingdom Metazoa; phylum Chordata; class Actinopteri; order Galaxiiformes; family Galaxiidae; genus Galaxias; species Galaxias brevipinnis. The sequence goes on along the minus strand of JAVQIZ010222131.1, from coordinate 3,799 downwards.
ACTCATACCTTGACAAGCATCAACACGTGCGCAATCCAGGCATTCCCACTCAACTGTAGAATGGGTAATAGTTGCATCACCTGTTTGTATTTCCACAACCATAGTATAACGTGAGAGATTGCTTGCATCAGCACTTGCTCCTCTCACCTCACTGTGCCGTGGGTAAAGCAGGGCTGATGCAGGCCCAACACTGTTGTTTCTTTGAGCAAGTAAAGCGAGCAATTCAAAACCATATCTACATTTTGTTAGTATCCAATATGTCTCCTCCTTGTTACACAATACAATCACCAGCATGACCACGCCCAATGCATTTTCCAGCATATTACGACTGCAATTATGACTTTTACCGTCAGGATGTGAAATCAATCCAGCATCGTTAATATAGATTTCTGTGTTGTTGACGGCAGGCCATTATACCTGCAGATGGGTCAACACTATCTAGAAAGGGACCTCATTACTGGGGCCAGTACTGCTATTGAAGATAAACATTGGTTAGCTGCAGGGCCCGAGGTGCTCTGGTCGCCATAGGAAGAAGGCAGGGGTCTTTTCGGGCAGCACCTGAGTGCGAGTGTTATGGACAAATATGGCCCCCTTCTGAATATGGTGGTTCTCCAAAGTCTTTGCTGAGAAGTAGACTTAGGTTCCTAGTTGGTCTAAGTCATAGGACTAAAGACTGGTGAAAAATGATGCGCTGTCTATTTGTCATGCTCTATGTTTAGCTGGTGGAGGACAGTGACAGAGCTCTCCCAGTGCATGTCTGCTCCGCCGACTTACTCCCTTATCTCCTTCCATTGATTGGTTTCCAGGGCTGGCTTGTAAATCTGCTGATGCCAACAAGAAAGCGATTTGCGGCCGGCCAACCTCGCACAAACACAGCCCGCTAATCCCTAAATCAATGGGTCAAATATCGCTGGCAATATCATGGGCACACACGAAAGGTGGAGGGATGTGCTAGCTGGCCTTCTCAGTGGCTGAGGGCATTTGAAACGATATGTCCAATAAAATGTAAAAAAAGTATGTGATGTGTCTGTGTGCATGTGAGAGAGAGAGAAAGGGAGGGAGGGAGAGAGAGAGAGAGAGAGAGAGAGAGAGAAAGAGAAAGAGAGAGAGAGAGAGAGAGAGAGAGAGAATGAACACCAGTGTTTATGTTGCTGTGGTGCCGTCCCTTATTGCTCTCAGAATCATTAGGTGAGGCGGAGGGGTGTTTGTTCTCGTTATCCCCTACAAACACCACCCTGAACTCCACCCTCAACCTAAGCAAGGCCCTATGAACACACACACACACACACATACACACACACACACGCTAATTCTCTCTCACACACACAACAATGCACAACCACACCCCTTCCTAACTGCCGGCCCAGATCGACCCGTACTCTGCGGTATGTAACTTGTAGAAGTGTGACTGTCCTGGGCTAACCTTTGCGTGATTGACAGTGTTGGCTGTTTAGGAATGCATCGTCTAAATGGCAGTGAGTAGTGGATCTACTGAAGTGTGTTTATCTTTCCTGTGCGGCGGGGGCTTGAACATAGACACAGAGGTATAGCACCCGTCAGCCAGAGTCATTCCTTCCATGATCCGTGTCAATTCAGGTCCTGACACTCCACCGGAACACGGTTCTGTTTATAAGTCATTCAACCAAACACATACACACACACACTAACATACACGCTCTTGTGTCTCACTCTGTTTTGGAAAAGTCCATAGGATGCCTGCTAACGGGAAAAGAACAGCACGTTCTGGCTTTCGGCAGTGGAAGGGGCCTCAGCAGCAGCCAGTGTTTCCCCCAGTGCCCTTCCTCCGGGCACAGCCAAACCACACGGAGTCCCCCCTGTTCCCTGCCCCTCCCCGGCACCACCACGGTGCAAATTAGAGCTTAGCTCCACCCGAATGAGTCAAAGGCTCCCCCAAAGGCATAAAAAGTCAAATTTAAGGGGGTCTGTAAAAATTTACTACATCAAAATGTTTCACTATTTTAAAATGTGTTCACACACGCTGCAGCTAAGTAGACCTTTCTAAGCCTCAGCATTATTTTCAGGCTAGGTTACTGAATTCCATTCTTTAATGTCGCCTGGAGACCACTGTTCGTTAAAAAAAATGGCTATAACGTTAATATTATTACTTGGTGTATTGCAGTGCAGGTAGCCTATATTTTCATTTACCAACTGATTAATTACGTATGCAAAAACAGCAGACATTGTTAAAGAAATGCCAGTAATGCCGGGATCAGACTACATAATTTTGGCCTGATTTTGACGCAATGTTGTAGTCGCAGACAAACAGCTAGCGTCGGGCCCAAACTTGAACATCGGGAACAACAAACAGTACGTCTAGTGTGACATAATCTGCAAGCTGCGATGTGACGTCTGGGACGCCTCACGACACTGCGACAAAAAGTCTAGCATGTCAGAATTCATTTGTATTTCCTTGCCGAGGGTGACAACTCCTACGACTCCCACGTCGTGTTTCATGAGGTTGACCAATAGGATAACAGAGTGCTCTCTGGTGCACATATGTAAACACACTGCTTCTGTAGCCATGACTGACTGATTTCTTGACCCTCCTCCCCGACCACGTATGAACTCGCGCGAGGTTTTGAAAGACAGCACATGATGATACGATGATTGGTTGGGGTCACACTTGTAATGTTGCCAGTGTCCTGGCCAAGACACGGCACAAATTTTTCGCGTAATCTGACATGATGACCTTCGTGAACGACAAAGAAATTGTGTAGTCTGATCTCAGCATTAATCAGTGGTGTTTTTTGCAGAAGTTTAATCTTTAAGTCTGGTCGCTTCTTGTATGTCTATGTCTTCTATGTCTATATCTTCTTGTATGTCTATGTCTTCTATGTCTATGTCTTCCTCTAAAGCCGAAAGAAACATGTTTGAACCTTTGGCTTAAAGATATGGCTTCTCTCAACAATATACCAAAAGTAGACATAACATTAGAGCCAAGGTTTTCTTAAAAGGTAAGGAGATGCAATGTTCAAGAATCCAATTGTTGATATCTGCGTTGAAATGTTTGCGGTGTAGGCGTTATATTTTCCTTTTGTCTTTTAACGTTGACGTTTTGAGTATAATGAAGGATTGCCATGCGATAAGATTTTTCAGGTGATCCCCCCCGAATGTTAAGGTATAATTTGCACCATGGGCACCACACCTACTGGGCACAGGGTGTTGAGGAGTCTCCCGACACACCCACGGTGTTCATGTGCACATGAATAGAGTTACTGTGCAAACAGCGTTAGGTGAAGAGGAATCCTTTGCTAAACAAAAAGGGATTGTTGGGCTTGTCGTGTGTGCCAAGCACATACAAACCGCAACTCATTAGATCAGGTACTCGAAGTAGTGGTGCACATGAGCTCAGCCTGCACCACTATTTGCTGAGGCCCCTATCTAAATATCTAGGTGATCTAACCATTAACTGACAGACCTGTCACGAGAGAGGGCCCTGAATGGTCACTCAGGACAGCTCTGGTCCACCCTCCCTTACGTCCCAGGTATGTGACAGACAGATCCACAGAGACGTATTGACAGATCAACTGAGACTACCGAGGAACCACCATAGACAGAGATTTAGGGGGAGATAAAACAGGGAAATGAAAAAAGAGTGGGGACATGCAGAACTAACGAGACAGAGGGAACGGGAGTCACTCCCCTTCGTTCCACGGAGTGAACTTTCTCAGGAGGTGAAGCTGATTTGTTCAACATGCCGACCAAAACCCTCTGCCCACCCAGACAGACCACCCTGCTTAGACATGGTTTGCACACACACATGCATGCACCCCCCCTC
>JAVQIZ010222113.1:0-12359 GCA_036023535.2 Galaxias brevipinnis | reverse complement strand
CGAGACGAGAGGTGAGGGTAGTGAGTGAGTGAGTGAGTGAGTGAGTGAGTGAGTGAGTGAGTGAGTGAGTGAGTGAGTGAGTGAGTGAGTGAGTGAGTGAGTGAGTGTGTGTGTGTGTGTGAGTGAGTGAGTGAGTGAGTGTGTGTGAGTGAGTGAGTGTGTTGGAGGGGGGAAACGAGCAGAGTAGCTTTATTCTCAGGGACCTTTTCACAAGAAACTTCACTGCAAAAACATTCACACCAAGGGCAAGTATAACCACTAATTTATCAATCACGTATACATAACTTGCTTCCATAATGTTTACACACGTATTCCCAAATTGCCTTGCAAAATGTGTGACTCTGATTGGTTAAATAATCAATTCAAGCTGGCCCTGAAGAATAGGATTGAAAGAAATACATTCCTTTCATTATCTTGAGCGGGCTCCAGAGCGGGACGCTCACAGTTGCCCTTGAAAGTCTGCCAGGGAAACTTTTCAACTGAAATTAACTGTGTGTGTGTGTGTGTGTGTGTGTGTGTGTGTGTGTGTGTGTGTGTGTGTGTGTGTGTTTACAATAACAGACACGTTTAAGTAGACAAAAAAAACTATAAGAAAAGAAGAGTTTTGACTCACCCAGTGACATGTGTAGATTAAGGCTAACCGACAGACTGCTTGTCGGGACACATGGACACCAAGACAGACGGACTGTCCTCCAGGCAGAAGCACAGAGAGGCTGTGTGTGTGTGTGTGTGTGTGTGTGTGTGTGTGTGTGTGTGTGGGAGGGGGGACATACCATGTGACAGTGGGCATGAGAAAGCCGATGACTTTAGTGAATTGTGGCATCCATTTTGTCACCTGTCAGTGCAAAGGCCCCATGGAGAGACGTACCGGCGTGACAAATGACGAGGGGGCAGGGAGAGACACAAATGTGGTTAGCGACCGCAGGTGTCTCACCGAGTCAGAGACACAACTAGTTCCCCTCAACAGTCAGATGAAGGTTGAGCGATGTTTACTGCATGCACACTGTGTGTGTGTGTGTGTGTGTGTCCCTGCTGAGAATGGCATCCGAGTCACGGCCCCCCCAGAGACACTCTTTGACAGCGTCTCTCCAACTGTTACGCTACCCCAGCAAATCAATATCAATCTAACTTCTCCACGCTGATAAGAGGGAACCGCGCTTGTATGCCTTCTTTCCCCCCCATTTCTTTCTCCTGTGCACAAGCCTGTGTGCGTGTGTGCGGCGGCTTTAATTGTTCGTTTTTCTCTCTGTGTCATCATGCTTTTAGTGTTCCGTGGTGTTTGCGGTGGGAGTTTACCTGCTCAGAGACTCCAAGCACGGCATCCGTCCTCAGGGACCCCGGCACACATCACCCAGGCACAACAAACGCAGCGAAAGCACGGCGCGCGGGGAAAACAAGGCAGCAGCAACGAGAGGCTGGAAAAAGACTTCCCCATCCGACGGGGGGGACGGGGGGAATGGTGACATTGAGAATATTCTTAGCTGGGAGGGGTGCCGTGAATGGCGGGGCGCGAGCGCGGAGGAGAAACATGAAGAGGAACACAAGGAAACAGGCCGGTCTTTTCCGCGACATCTTTTCAATTTGCGTTGTTACGTATGTGTGTTTTTAAGTCAATTATGTGTAATACATTCCCCCAGCCCTTCCACATTTCATGGTGGCTTAAGCCCTCGCGGCAGCAGAGGAAATGGGGGAGGAGGGAAACGTCGGTTGAAATGAATCAGTGTATCAAACCCTGCTCAGGACGTCGTCACGTCGCAGATGGACGAGTTCACGAGACGAGGCGGAACACATCTGCCTTCCCATTCGGGAGACGGGAGAAAGGTGACCTTGGGAATCGTTTGCCGCCATTAAACTACATAGGGGCCGCGGCAAAGTCATTCCGCTCCGGTGAAGACGGGGCCCGCCACGCCCGCGCGGGAAACACGGGGAATGTTCCGCGCGTGTTCTACGATCTACGAGGGCTCGTCACCTCCACGCGGCTCTCGTCTGCGAAACCGTTAGCGGGTCCCTGGGGGTGGGGCGCTCCGCGGTGGCTGTGTAGTTTGCGTGCGCGCTCGGAATGATCATAATTCACACCGCATGGACGGCCTCAGGCCCCGCGTGTGTGTTCCTTTAACCTTGCAAATGGGGTTTCATGAAGCTGTATTGATCTGCATGGAGGCATTGGCACTGGAGAAACCTCTTACTAACTCTCATTTGACTTTGGAAACGCGCTGTGACCGCCACCTGCTGTGCCATACCACTCACTCGTTCAATGAACACGAGCACTGTCCCACCGCTCCGATACGGTCAACAGTCCGACGCCTTGGAGCTCCGGGGGGGGGGATCCCAAACAATGTGGCACATGCCCACTACACGCAGCCCCTGCTGTTAGGGACGAGTGTGATATTAGTGGCAGCGGAAAGGCTTTATGCATTCAAACAGCTAGACGGTGGCAGCTGGTGCCCTGAGGAAACACATTAACTTCCAAACCTCCGCCTTTTTAAGGTCATACGTGTTGACATTTATTCAGTTCCTGCTATTTAGTCAGGTAATTAAGTCAACTGCAAATTCCCATTTCTGTGTGTGTGTATATTTCTGTGTGAGTGCGTGTGCGAGTGTGTGTCTCTGTGCGAGTGTATGCGTCTGAGGGTGAGTGCTTCCAAAATCGACCTGAAGTCAAATGAGAAACTGTTGTTTTGCACGTAGAAAACCACTTGGGCTGAGTTAATGATAGCAGACCATGGGGCAATCAGTCATAACTCCCTCGACTGAGACCAGTGTGTGTGTGTGTGTGTGAGAGAGAGAGAGAGCAGTGACGAGACAAACAGCCTAATAGGTAAATGTGGATCGGTTAGCTGAAAGCATTCCTCCGTCAATATGGGCCGTGCTGTTTGGCTACTACCTCCATCAGTTTCAATAGACAGCAATGGTCGTTGAGGAGAACACGGTCACGCGTGAACAACGATTTCCAATAAGCTGCATCAGCTCCCCGGCGTGGACACAGACACACACACACACGCCGAGCTAAAAACACACCAACACCCGCACACAACCCTCTGGAATGGCTCCTGTTCTCCCTCTTTGCCTCTTTGTTTTATTGTTGTCTCACCTAACCCTCCCCTCCCCACCCATCGTCTCGCCTCATCTCTCCACAGCTTACTGATGAGGCAGAGGGGTTAAAAAGTCTAATCGCCAGTAATCGCCGTCTCTGACTTCTCGACACCCGCGTTCAACCGCACACCCGCACACGCCCCCCCCCCCCACACACACACACACACACACACACACACACACCACACACACCCCCGTCTCCCCCCACCGTGGTGAGGTGCTCGTCCAGCCCGGGCCCGACGCGCGTGCCGTCCAGAGAAGCCTCCCCCGCGGCCGGAGGGTGAGAGGGAAGAGAGAGGGGCCTCTCTGCTTTATTTAGGTCACGCCAGCGAGCGGGGAGGAGAGAGATTTGCAGTGCAGCCGGTCCGACAGGGGAGCCGTCTCCCGGAGCCTTCTCGTGTCAACCTGACACACCTGTCTCCCGGAGAGATGGAGAAGAGGAGAGGAGAGGAGAGGAGAGGAGAGCGTGGCCTGCTACCTGGGGGGAGAGTACAGGAGCTCTGGCTGTGCTGAGTCCCAACACTAGGAGGGGAGTCTGGGAGAGGGTTGCTTTGTAACGGGAGGGGGAGTGCTGGAGAGAGTGTCAGGACAGCGCGGCGAGCTGACAAAATGCTCCCGCTCACTCCTCTCTTGTTTCCTTGTCTGACTCTGGGCGATAGATCTCGCAGTCTTCCCCTGCGAGAGAGAAGATGCCCGGCGACGGTTTGACAGGTGAGGAGAGGGACACGGCGAGTGGTGAACGCCGGTGAATGCTTTCGCTCAAGCACGGACACATGCTGAAAACACACGCAAACACACACACTCACGCAAACACACACACTCACGCAAACACACACGCGATCCTCCAAGGAGCCGCTGTCCGCCGAAGGCCCAGGTAAAGGAGTAGCAGAGAGTACAATCAAAGCTGGTGGTGTTTCTAAGTGTCCGTGTCCAAGTGTGTGCGTGTGGGGGTGTGTGTGAGTGCTTTGCACTGCTCCTCTGGGAGAGTCATTAGATGCTTTCACAGACTGGGGATCGACATCTCTGCCTACTTGCCATTTTGCAGACAGACCTATGACTTCCTTGTCACACGCACAGCCCACCTTCTTTCTGTTCTGCATGGGTAGCTACCACCCCCTCAACCCGACACGCACGCACGCACGCACGCAAGCACGCAAGCACGCACACGCGCATATAGAAAACAGCTCTGTGCAACTTTTAGTAGGTCAGCCCCTCCGGCCCAAACTTTCCCAGGTAGGGAGTTTCTGATTTAGGCATTGTATTTTTTCCTCCCCCTTACACACCAGCTCATTAGGAGAGAACAAAAAGACCGTATTCACACGTAGATCTCTAATTACAGGAAATATATCCATGTCCTCTCATACCTATTCATGACTAAAATAGACAAGCCTTTTTTTTCAAACAATAAAAAAAAAACAGCACGTTAGGAAAAAGATTCAAACGAAGGCGTGGGAAAGAACAAAGAGAAATGGGTTTCTCCCCAAGTCCCTTTGCCTGACTGCCAGAGGGCCCTTACCCCACTGCCAGAGCGAGGCAGGCCTCTGGAGGGGTCCTCCAGGCCTCCAGCAGACTCTGGAGTGTAGAGTCACCTTTGTCCTGCTGTTGGTTCCCATCAAGCACAAAAGAAAATGGATCAGAGACACAAAAAAGAGAGAGGGAAAGAGTAGGAGAGATGGGGGGGTGGGTGGGTTGGGGGGGGGGGGTCTTGCTCTTTCTTTGAAATGGACGTCTCTCTGCCTCAGCGTTCCTGGTGTAGCTCACTCGTGGGACACCTCTCTTTTTTCCCCTCGTTCTTTTTTTGGCGTGTTTCTTTATCACATCGGGAGAGGCGAGGAGTGTGTACCGCCCGCGGGGAAGATCACACACGTCAGGCGCTCAGGCAGGTATCAGAGTCGGCGCCGGGGCTGGAGGGGCAACGTTAGCAGGCTCCCTGAGCCTACCAGACAGAGGCTGTCCCCGCTAGCTGGAGTTAGCCTCGCTCCCTAAGGGCTGCTAAGTGTGTCGAGGACGGGGGGCACGCATGCACAGCCACTTGCGTGATAGCCATCGCACGGGATTAGCTTTTATCGGGTCTTCAAACTACCCACACACATTTCGACCCACCCCCCAACACACACACACACACACACACACACACGCTCCTACACACACACACACACACGCTCCTACATATAAAGCTTGCAGACACATGTCAACTTCCTTCAAAGCTGATACGTAGTAATGTAGGCCAAATAATACCGTGGGGACATTGTGCTGTCTTCACAAACACGCTATCATCCATCTGGCTGTGTGGAGGAGTAGACATCACCAGATCTGTTCCCCCGCTCCTCTCTGCTCTGGCCATGCACTTGGTAGTTCTAATTCCTAGTCCTAATTCGGTATCGTTTAGTGCCTGTTGCGTTGTTAATCCCTTGTTTGCTTGCCCACAGTGGTTGGAAAATCTAAACTGTGGATTTTAATACAGTTCGATAAAATATAACAACCCGGTCTATAGCTGATACAAATGACGCAAGAAATCCGCAGTGGACGGCAATCCATCTATTCCAATTCCAGGAATGAAATTAGAGCACAGGGGGGAGAAAAAAAAAATCAATAGGCCTCGCCGCTCGGGAACAAGACAACAGAACAAGAAGTAATGGGAGGCTGTCACAAACATAATTCAAGTCATTACGTGTGTGGACGTATTCATACACCGCCAACACACAGTAAGCCCTGCCACGGGCCGCCGCTGAATAACGAGTGGACGAGGAAATAAAGACGGTGGTCACTCCGTCGCCGTAGGTACGGGGGCCTCGGCCACGCCACGCACCTTTCCTTTCCACTTTTCACTCGTGGCTTGTACACTTCAATCTGGTTCTCCAGGCACAACTCACGTGCCTGCTATTTTAGACGGCGTCACCGAAACGGCAGGCCCATTCTCTGCTTCACACTCGGTTTGAGAATGTATAACACTCTTTTTGAAAAGCCCTAAACACGGTTCTTCACATTAAAAAAGAAAAGCTTTCGTGTTCCTTTTTGGAAAACACTGTCATTCCAAATGCCACACTCATTGACCAATCGCTTTATACCCAGTCAAGTCATGTGCGACCATTTGTTCACTTAGAAATGTTTGGCTTGATCTATAGGTGTTTGTATCCAAATATATGGGAGAGTACTATTGAATGCCAAGCTTTTACAACAGACTGCAGTGCACTGTACACGGGAATATGAATTTACCTGTGCATACTTTTTCCATAGAAAAATACTCTTTACTTAGGATGTTAAAGTTAAAATTGTTTGTCTTACTGTAAGTGTTGCTTTTGCAAGTAATGTTACAGTGTGTGTGTGTGTGTGTGTGTGTGTGGTTTTGGGTTTTGTGTGTAAAGTTTTTTTAGATACTGAGCCATATTTTCAGAAATCAGGGTTGAGCAATTTGAATAGAAACTGTAAAGAGAAAAGGGGACGATGCATTCTAGAAGAATGACTGTACTGTCTGCTGATGAATAGCCATTGCAAATTAATCATTTAGACGAAAAACAAAAGCAGTCGCCACAAGGAACCTGATGGTGCTATTTTTAATAAATGTTCTAATGTGTCTGGGAACAATTTGAGAAAACAGAGGAAGTGTGGAGTGTTTAAAGTTAACAATTCATTCTAGTCAAAGCGAGAACAGAAACATCTGTTGGGAGTCCAAAGCGCTCTTCGAGAAGATTTGAACGCCACAAGAAAATGGAAGTCTCTCTCTCTCTCTCTCTCTCTCTCTCATCGACTGGCTCAACGATCGTTACTAACACCTCCACACCTCACAATGCAACCGGGAAGGAGAAAAATGTGGGAATTGGAGTATCACAGCGAACATGATGGCACAGTGAACTCAACACTCAATGGGAACATAGCTGGTGTTTTGATTGGAACAGATTACAGAAGCCAATCGGTAAGGCGGCTTGGATTAAAAAGAGGGGGAAAAAAAGTCCTCAGAGTTGATGTGTTTATTTGGTTCACTTAATTTCTTCAGTCAGTCACAGGTTTGTTTTAGTTTTTTTCCTGGCTCCAAGTCAGCTTGACATGTTTTTTTTACACAGCTTTCAGCGAGGAGTTGGATGTCACCTCAAAATCCTTCCCAGTGAGTGCACTACTCCAATTAATTGTTCCAGCTTGGACGTGGGCTCCCGAAGTGAAAGGGAAGAAAAAGGAACACAGAGTCAGAATTCGCCACAGCCCCACGTTGTGAAAAGAAAAGGCCTTGGCAGAGAAACCGGATTCATTGACTCTGGCCTTTTTACCTTTGACCGCAAAGTCCTTGGTTCTTTCACTCCACAACGTGGAATGTAGACACTCCACATGAACTGTACTGCACTTGAACCCCTGCTCAATCTCCTGGCTCTCTCTGTCAGTCTCTGACTGGCCCAGGCTTGCTACGAAGCACCAATATACAGTCATGGCCAAAAATATTGGCACCCCTGCACTTCTCCCAGAAAATTGTTTCAATTAAAAATGCGATGGTATTCACATGTTTATTTCTTTTGATTGCATTGGAACAACACAAAGAAGCAGAGAAAAAAAAAAAGCCAAATCTGATCATTCCACACCGAACTCCAAAAATGGCCTAGACAAAATGATTGGCACCTTTTCAAAATTGTAAGAAATAATTGGATTTCAAGCATGTGATGCTCCTTTAATTTGTAATTCAACTCGCCTGTGGCAAGTAACATGTGCTGGCAATGTAGAAACCACACTTGCAATCAGTTTAAATGCAGAAAAGTTGACTCAACTTTTGTGTTGTGTCTGTGTGTACCACACTGAGCATGGAGGGAAAGAAAGCAGAGCAAAGAATTGTCCGAGGATTCGAGAACCAAAATGATGGAAAAGCATGGACAATCTCAAGGCCACAAGTCCATCTCCAGAGATCTTAATGTTCCTGTGTCCACTGTGCGCAACGTCATCCAGACGTTTACAGCCCGTGGCACTGTGGCTAACAACCCTGAACGTGGACTGAAGAGAAAAATTCATGAAAGATGGCAACGACGGATTGTTCAAATAGTGGATAAAGATCCCTCGATCAACTTCCAAACAAATTCAAGCTGACCTGCAGACACAGGGTACAACAGTGTCAGCTCACACTCTCCATTACCATCTGAATGTAATAGGACGCTATGGTAGGAGACCCAGGAGGACCCCACCGCTGACAGAGACATAACAAAGCCAGACTGGAGTTTGCAAAAACTTACCTGAGGAAGCCAACATCCTTCTGGGAGAACGTCCTGTGGACAGATGAGACCAAAATAGAGCTTTTCAGGAAAGCACATCGTTGTTCTGTTTACAGAAAACAAAATGAGGCCTTCAAAGAAAAGAACATGGTCCCTACGGTCAAACATGGTGGAGGTTCACGGATATTTTGGGGTTGCTTTTGCTGCTTCTGGCACTGGATGCCTTGACAGTGTGCATGGCATTAGGAAATCTGAAGACTACCAAAGAATTTTGGAGCGCAATGTAGGGCCCAGTGTCAGTAAGCTGGGTCTCCATCAGAGGTCACGGGTCTTCCAGCAGGACAATGACACAAAGAATACTTCAAAAAGCACCCAGAAACGGTAAGCGCTGGAGATTTCTAAAGTGTCCATCAATGAGTCCAGATCTAAATCCCATGGAACACCTGTGGACAGATCTCCAAACAGCAGCTGGGAGAAGGCACCCTCCAAATCTGAGAGACCTGGGACAGTTGGCAAAAGAAGAGTGGTCCAAAATTTCAGTAGAGAGGTGTAATAAAATCATTCATGGTTACAGGAAGGGATTGATTTCAGTTATGTTTTCCAAAAGGTGTGCTACCAAATATTAAGTTGAGTGTGTCAATAATTTCGTCCAGGCCATTTTGGAGTTCTGTGTGCAATGATATCAGAGTCCGCTTTTTTTCTCAGTTTTTTTGTTTTTCCAATGCAATCAAAAGAAATAAACATGTGAATACCAAAGCATTTTTTAAATTGAAACAATTTTCAGGGAAAAGTGGTGCATTATCTGAAAGAACTGCAGGGGTGCCAATATTTTTGGCCATGCCTTTAGAAACCTATGTTGTTATTTTTTTGTTTTTTTTTCTTCTACCTGGCTTTCTTCTTCACGGCACGGGTTGGAAGGTAACCAGCAGTCAGAACGGCTCTGTCAATCAAAGGCTGCCATCTGTAGATGGATGTTCTGTCCTCCGCCGCAAACAGAGTGATCCTATTTAGAGTGGGCTCTGTCTTTCTCCCTCGCTTCTTCCATCTGTGGTGTTTAGAAATAGAGATCTAGAGGGGGTGGGTGGGGGGGCTAAAATAAGGGTGCGATAAATCCATAGAGAGAGAGAAGGAGAAGGGGAGAGAGGGGGGGAGACAACTTATCTGAGCCAAGTTCCGGCTGCACACGGTGTGAATCATTGATGGTGAGCAGGGTGGCTGCTTCCAGGGGAGGGCTAGTGTGGGGACACTTCTGGATTTGAAATGGAAAGTGGTATGGGGCTTAACATCAGAGTCCCACCAGGATCATATAGGGGCCAGTCTATCTCCCTCCCGGGGGGGGGGGGGGCCCGCCGCCCCCCCCCCCCCCCCCACCCCACACACACACACACACACACACACACACACACACACACACAGCATTATTTATAGAGGGTCCATAGACCTGAGATAAGGTAGGAGGAGATTTGTCCTGTTCATGTGGAACGTAATCATGGAGCTTGTTTTCAGACGAAAACAGTTCAAGTCCCTTTTGAAAGAGTGGCCTAACATTCTCTCTTTCCGTCTGAGAGCCACACGCACCGGACACATGAATTAAGCCGTGCAGGTAAAAACCCTCCCGAAAACAACGGCACATCCTCCACTCCGCTGCATCCCACCCACTGGGTCTTTCTTTGCAAACTTTTTGTGTTACACTGCTGTTGTTTCATTATTTCTGATCCATAACAGGCCGCTCCTCCTCCGGTGCAAAACAAAAGATCTGATTGCATCATGAGAGAGGCTGCGAGCGGTGTGAAGCAGAGGGCAGGGGGATTTCAGACGGAGAGAAACGAGAAAAGAGAGGGTCCAAAAATAAGAACCAGGCGGCTCACACAGGAATGGAAAACGGAGAAAAATAAGGGAATGATTTACTTTGTGAAAGGACACGGAGGAGAAGATATCCAGGGTTTGCAGAGAGGACAAGGGGAGGAGGAGGGTCGAGGCCGACGCGACCTGAGAGGGTGACGCAAGAAGAGGCGCACGTAGTCCACTCTAGACGGAGGGAGGGGAGAGAGAGAGAGAGAGAGAGAGAGAGCGGTGGAGGAGGATGGGGTGTCTTAGATAAAGGACAGTGGAGGAGGGGATAATAGGTTCCCGGGTTGGGATGGAAGGACAGAATGACACGGGCACAGCCGAGGGGAAGTGACTGGCTGTGGCCCGCTGAGGGGAAGCTGATTATCCCCCCTGGTCGGATACCCTGGATCACGCTCACACGGCAAGGCCGGCAGGAAACGTGTGTGTGTGTGTGTGTGTATGTGTGTGTCTGTCCGTCATCATCCAGCAGTCTAAATACATGTCCTTCTCCCCTTCCCTCCTCTTCCTCGCCCGCTCAGGTTGCGACGCCACGATGATCTCCGAAGTTATCTCACCTCCGCCACCCTGTCCTCCTCGTGCGGTTGCCACGGAAACAAGACGGGCACGCCTAATTGTTTTTGCGTGGCTCCCCCTGGGCCGTAGTCTGTCAGGCTGAGAGAGGAAGCGTGTGTGTGCGTGTGTCTGTCTGTGTGTGTATGTGTGTGTGTGTGTCTGTGTGTGTGTGTGTGTGTGTGTGTGTTTGTGTGTGTGTGTGTGTTCCCCCCCAGGCCCTGAAGTTGCTGGCGTGGCTCCGTGCCAGGCCCTCCTCCTCCCCTCGCTGTGTTACCTGCAGCGAGGTGGGCGTCATTAAGTGCACGCTCCGTGGCGGGAGGAGAGCGGCTTTCATTAACACGTCACCGGGAGGAGAGCCGGGGCCGAGGGCTGACGAGCAGCTGCTCCGTGCCGAGGAGGGATGTGCTCATCCGGGCCTGGGTGTCGAACGCTTCGGAATCCAGGAGAGGCTCCCTCGACACTACGGCTCAGGACAATGACGGAAAACGAAAGGAAGAAAGAAGGGAGGAAAAGAGCGGGTGAGGGGAAACAGATGTCGGTCTGTCTGTGTGTTTGGCCTTCTACTGCAGACGCTGCGGGTCTATTGTGTCTGTGTGGATCTGAGAGAGAGACTATGAGAGAGAACAAAAGCGAGAGACAGAATAAGAGGGAAAGAGAGAGAGTGAGAGAGAGAGGTAGAGAGCGAGAGAGAGAGAGGTAGAGAGAGAGGTAGAGAGAGAGAGAGGTAGAGAGAGAGAGAGAGGTAGAAAGAGAGAGGTGTAGAGAGAGTGGTAGACAGAGGTAGAGAGAGTGGTAGAGAGAGAGGTAGAGAGGTAGAGAGAGAAAGAGGTGGAGAGAGAGAGAGAGGTAGAGCGATAGAGAGAGAGAGAGAGAGCAGAGTGTATATACTTTTACCTTAGGGGCTGCAGTCAAAGTGGAGAAGGGAACAATGAGGGATGAGGAAGTTGAGTGTCGGAACAGGATATGTTCTCTCCTTCTCTCACACACACGGAAAGAGAGAGAGAGAGAGAGAGAGTGCCGGAGAGAGAGAATCGCCTGCTGAGTCAGAGACATGCCCCAAAGACAGAGGGGTAGTGAGTCGTGAAATTACTAAACAAACAGGAGGGTGGATTCTCCAGCTTAGACGTGTGGGGCTGGGCGGGGCCCTCCGGGGGAGAGAGAGAGAGAGAGTGGGGGCTGATGCCACGGAGATGACTGACAGATGGGAGGCTGGGGAACCCAGCGCTGTGGTGTGTGGTGGTGGAGCTGGGGATGAGGAGGGTGACCGTCGAGGAGGAGGAAGAGGAGGCTGATTAAACGGAGGAGGGAGGTGGGGCGGTGAGGTGCGTCGTGTTTGAATGGGTTTTCCTGCTCTGGCTCGTCCTGTCCTCCATGCGTTTTTCGCTCTACCCTTTCTCCCCACGTCTCACTTCTGAATCAAGCTGCTCTCTTTCTCTCTCGCCCCCCATCCATCCCTGAGTGCTTCCCCCTCCCCGTGGAGCAGCTCGGGGCCCTTTGTCTCAGGCTGGTGGCGAGCTGTCAGCCTGTCCGCGGGCCTAATCCCCCTGCGATGGGTGGAGAGATCCGGGGGGGCTTAGGGGCCACATGGAGCTCAGCCTCTGTGGCTAAGGGCCCTGGTTCTAACGCAATCATCCACTGGGGCTGGCCCTGGGGGGGGGGGGGTGGCTGCCACCCCGG
>JAVQIZ010222107.1:27500-40585 GCA_036023535.2 Galaxias brevipinnis | reverse complement strand
CCAGATATTTGCTTGTTTTTTATATTTTAGTTAGTGGTTCATAGTTTTAAAGAGCTGAAGATATCTCTATGAGGTATTATGTCTTCAGAGAGCCTATGCGGTTGAGTATATTCTGTATTGAAATGGAGAGTCCAGTACAAACTTAATAGAATACTCCTTTTTACTTGTTACAACAAAAATGGCTGTGCAAAGATATTTTTTTCATAAAGCTGTATGTACAAAGACAAGCTCTCAGGTCCCATTTCATCTGACCCTTAGAAGCTGGCACCAGTACTCAGCTCTCTTCAGAGAGCGGTGTTCCATCTGAGTGAATGTTCTGATTGTCTCAGCACTGGGCTTCAGTACAGGGCAGTGCAAATTTTACTTATCTGATACATATCTCTCCAGTCTTTGACACAAGTTCTGCCTGTCAGCGAGGGTGGCAAATACTGGAAAGACTCCCCTCCCCAAGACACACTCTTTTAGAGTTTGGAAAACTGCTGAGGGATAATGTGTCCAGTGGTCTCTTGCAGGTTATAGGTATGAATTCTGCAGCCTCCTTTTCCTCCCACAGTGCACACATGGTCTCGGGGGGCTGGTAGCCAGGTTCCTGGGGATCCAGAGGGTCTTTGGAAAGAAGAATGCTTATGGACGGCACAGTTCTGTGCACTGTCATCTCAGACGCTCCTCCTTGTTGGCTCTCCCACACTTCCCTCACCCCCTTGTAACGCAGCTTGGTCAGCTGGTGCAAACAGCCTACTTTCCGCTTCATAATCTCGGCACAAGTGATGGTTTTGGTGACAGCGCGACCTGACCCAGAGAAGACAACTTGCCTCAGCCCACCACCCGTTTCGCCTTCCCCACGTTCAGCCCTTTCCCCCTGCATCCGCGTCATAGCAAAACCCATTAGGTTACGGATCTTGCTGCCCTCCTTTACTCGCATCTCCAAAACCCCTGGGGCCAGACCAGGAAAGGGACAGGGGCTGTCTTCCTCTGTTCGGCAGACTTTCTTGAACCCCCCTTGTCCCATTTGAATTGCAGGGGCCGGTGTTGGCATTGCACTCGTTTGCATGTGGGTGGGCATGCTGGTGACCGTTGAAGGCTGCCCAAAACTACTGTATGCCTGGGGTGGGTAGGAAGGGCAGCTATCTGGTGTCACTCCCACCTCCATCTGGACCTGTGTGACCTCCAATGCTGTGTGGGGTCTGACAGAGTCTCGCTTCAGGTAGTGGTCCTGAACACTAGCCATTCCACACCCCGTGAACATGTCAGTTCTCCTGAAGGCACTGCTAGGATCTTTTTCAAATCAACCTCGTCCCCCCAAATGAAAACCGGCTCTGAGACACTTTGAGCTACATTTTTCTTTTTCACCAGTCACTATAAAGTTGCACGGCTTCAGAGGAAAAATAGTATCCCACTCCCAGAGAGAGCTTTGAATAGAGCCCTTAATGCTGCCAGCTCGCAGACAGAGCTGTAAAACCAAGATAAACGCTTGGGTGGTGAATTAAGAATACCAATGAGACCATTCAAACTGTTCTTCATAAAAGAATCTCAATTTCATACCGTAACCTACAGAAACAATGTTGAGCTGGTGGGAACATTCGAAACTGAAGTATCACGTATTTGTTTTGTATCTATCATTGTAACATACCTAGTATCTTAAGTCTTACTTTTTAAACGTAAAAAAAATACACAAAAGAAAACTATACATATTGTCCGTCATATGCCATTTTGATCCATATGATTCAGAACTCACGCTTCACTTCTTGGGACAGTCCAGATGAAAAGCTCTCCTTTTTTTCTCTTGTCCAAAGTGTTGTAAGTAAGGTCCGGTGTCCCCTTCTTCACTGTTGTCCTTTCTCCTCTTTTCTCTATCAGGGTCACAGATTTTAGGCTGGAACTTGAAGCTCTTACCCACTTTGGACCTCTGTGCCGTTTCCACTGATGCTTTGGGAGGACTGCTCTGTTCTTCCACAAAGAGATGTGAGGGACAGAAGCTGCCTCACAAATGCTAGCAGGAGGAGGTTATGCGTGGCTGAGGGGGAGCAAGAGGAAAGGAGAGACAGCCCTCTTAAAGGCACAGACTTGATATGTCTCACATTAACAGTCCCTCCACAATAGAAGCCTGTCTTTGCAGGGAAATGGGGGTCCTGTTCCTTTAAGAGCCCTGGCGCAGATCCCCACCAACTTTGTCAATCTTTTTAGAGGACGTTCCAGTGCATGTGTTCAATGTACATGACTGATTAAACCTGAGTTCCGAAATAGAGACTCAGCCAAGCTTTAAAAATGCATTTTCAGCAGTGAAACAATGAATTAAATTAGCTCGATTATAATTGAAAACATCCTTCAAAGAGCGACTGAAAGTCAGCGGCATTAAATTACGCTGTACTTAGCCTTCATCCCATTAGATGTTTTTTGACCATTACAATTTACATAATGTGCTGATAATGGCTTCATTGTCAGGCAATCAAGTGGCACACTTAGAATTCATGTCTCTCACGCTTGAATTGTTATATTGTTACAAGGTTGGAAAGCCCTCATGATCAAGGACATGCGGACCACAAAAAACTCGGAGCAATGACATTCAGGATCAATGTGCTGTTGTAATGGAGTGGCTGTCTTCATTAGTCTTTTGGGTGCATCTGTGCAGGTGAGCAGGTAGGGCTGACAGGTGGGGTAATAAGCAGATTAATGGGCTCTCCATCACCAGCGGAGGGCGCTGTCACAGTCTCTCCTGCACTGTACCGGCACCTACATTTGCAGCAGGCTTAACGTCCAGTCTGCTGGTCGACAGGTGGATTTGTTGTGGTCTGTGACTGACAGATGGGAGAACCGGTAAAGACAGCCCACTGAGGCTGAACCTATGAGGCTAGGAGAGGGAGAGAGAGAGAGAGATAGAGAAAGAGAGAGAGAGTGAAAGAAAGACAGACAAACAATGCTCACCATCCACTCTACCATAATGCACACTACATATATGCCGACACCTTACAGGGAATTCAGTCTGACATGCCTATTAAAATTAACTCTCTGTGAAACTCAAAATAAATAACCAAGGTTTGGAATTTACATGTTGCAATCTTCTAGGAAATGTGATTGAGAACATCCAAATCAAATAGAAGTAAATGAGTGATGTTATTATTACACCAAAATTAACTAAATGATAATAATTATTTAACAATTTGTTATTGGAGAGCATTTAATGAACACGTATGACAGAAAATAGGTATTCTCTTTGACGTGAATCTATTTCATCCACTGTTGAAGAGAGAGACACAAGTGTCTCCACTTTTTCGTCAGAGAGGGAGGAAAAAGAAAAGGAGGGGTAGTTTAGGGAGCCCTTCAAAGTCATCATTTGGCTGTTTGGAAAAAATTACCCTCATCAGTCATGACGAGATGCACAGCTGCCTAAGGAAATCTGGTGCTGTTACTGCACAACAGACAGAGCGGGAGACAGACATAAAGAGAGTTGGGAAGAAGGAGAAAGAAGATTTAAGAGCAAAAAGGTTTAAGTCATCCAAAAAACAAATCGAACCTTTCTACAATAATGCTCTTCAATTTGACATTACAAGCAACGTACACGGGGAAAGCAACTATGTCTAGATAAAAAGTGTTGCCCCAAAACAAACACTCGCTGTCTATGTGTGCATTAGCAGAAATAAAGCGTCAGGGATCTTTGGAAGGCCTGTCTATTGACCTTTTTGGTAAGAGCTTTTATAAATGGCTGGGTTTAATGGTGGGGAGAGGCGGCAGTACTCACGCTTGGTCACTCACCCTCTCACACCTCCTCTACAGTTGCCCCCTACTTTCCCACCTCTCTAAATGGTTACCCCTCACCTTATCTTGGCTTCTCTGGCACCCCGTAACAGCACAGTCACTCTTATAGTGTGCTTTAAGTGGTACAAGCCATCACCCTGCCCATCACTGTTTACCACAAAAAGCCATTTATTTTGAAAGACTATGACTAATAGTAGTGGTTATGTCTAGCTCGTCACCACTTACCTTAGATGGCTTTGCTGCTGGTGGTAGGAACTGTGAGGCGGCCTCTGTTCTGTTGCAGCACTGCAAAGCATTTGGAAAGGGTGCTGTGCTGCTGGCAGATCTGCACACAAGCCCAGTTCCTTGCTGTGCCAGCCAGTCGTCTTCTTTTCGTTAACTGCAAGAGTTTCACGGTCATCAAGCAATGCTAGCCTGGAGGCTGTCATTTTGCTCTATGTGAAACTCGCCTGCGGCTCAGCTGTTCTGCCCCACAAACTCCCAGCCGGCCCTGCTGGGGCAACAGAGCAAAGAACACACACACACACACACACACACACACACACACACACATACACACACACCATGTGCAACCTCAGCATAAGGCAGGCTGTTGAAGCAATTACAGAAACATGGCAGAACACGATGAAGCAGGCCTTGTCATCAGAAGGGGAAATAGAGTAAGCACAGGAAAAATGATGATGCCATTAAAAGCAGGGAGTCTCAAAGGGAGGTGGGGGTGGATGACCCTCTTTGAGAATTCTGTGAAAAAGCACTTTGAGGTGTAAATGGGTTTGTTGTGTTTGATTTTAGACGTTTTAATGGTGTGTTGACGGTGAAAATGCAAAATGGCAGCCAGCTACTACAGTGTGATCAAATGCTGTCACTCATCATGACTCCATTACATTGCTAAATGACACATTTAATCTACTGGCCACCTCTGTCTCTCTATCAGAGCTAATCGCACATCTCCGCTGTTCCAGACAGTGCATTCCCTTTGGCACTGCAATGCAGATGTGAGCCTCACATGGCAGTAAACTTTCATCTAACGCGAAACTACGAGAGTATCAGAAGGGAGGAAAGGTAATGAGGAAGTTTAAAAAAAAACAAAGAGGCATTGATCAGGTTGGACATATCTGTTTACCAAGGACATACTGGAAAGGATAGAAACGCTGCAAACACAAACCAAAGAATGAGAGACTGAAATCATGACAGATAAGCAGCTTTGATATATAGACACACCTTCAATCTTGTGATATTGTCTGTCGTGTAACCATGTGGACAGAGGTAAAGTGGAGCAGCTTCTGAAAGCAGGTACAGTCTTTAACAAGCCCGCCATTCTTTTAATGTACCATCCCTAAAGGTACGCCAGGGTGACATTTTGAGTTTGACATTTGAGGAGACGAGGGTGGAGTTGAGTGCTGTTGTTTCATGCTCCGAGATGTGTTGGAGTACTGTTTGATTAACTTACTGTCTCAAACTTTAATTGGCACAGGCTGATAAGAGCACTGCTGTTCAGTCCAACCCCAGGCACATACTAATGGATTTCAATGGCAATTTTTGATCAATCAAATCAAACAACATTAGCATACTATGCGGAAAAAAAATGCAAATAGCAAACTAATGACTTCGAGCAGCAATTAACTAATAACACAATTTTCCTCCAGCAAAGTACAGCTGTTTAAAATTGTATTACAACCTAACGGCAAAGCATGTATTCTACAAAAATACGGCATACTGTAGAGTACAGCATTAAACCCTGGTAGAGGACCAGTTTAGGAGCTGGTTGTTAGTAGTGCAGACCGATATAGTATATGTCCTACCCAAGAGAATGGCTCTTGTGCTAGTTTGGCACACCAAGCAGTGTGAGCTAAAACAGGTTGTGGTTGTTGTTTGTCTTCCCCTGAGGCTCAGTCATAAACCTATTCCCGTCAGTAGCTTTCCAGATGGCCATGGCCCTCTATGTCCCGCAGTCCACAGCTTTAAACTTCCTACTGTGCACATTGGTACCGGGTCACTGCTTCCTCCGACACGCTAGAGGAGGACTCTGGATAATCCCACCCAGCTTGCTTCCGTGGAAAAATGCTTTATGCAAATAGGTGATTGTGTGAAGTAGCAAAACGGTTGGACCCAGTGTGGACTGTGACAGCATGTAGCTATGCCTCGGTAGATGGATTGGAGAGTGACCCCTTCCATATGTTTTTTTTGCACAGGAGCCACAGCTGTGGAAAAGGCTGCCAGAGAGCACTGCAGTGAGCTTCAAAAGACCCATCATATGCAGACACATTTACAGGTCCACACCAGATTTGTCCCGTTTTTAATTGCATCGAAGAGCAATCACTCTCTGCCCTACAAATCCTCTATAAAGCCCTGCTTTACAATAGAACCATAATTGCAGCAGTTTAATTGCCTGAAAATGTTCTTCTCCCACTGCCTGCTAGCATTGGAGAGCTTAATAATTAGACACAGGAAAAAATTAGGTGGCAATTTTGTGTTGGCAATTATCATAATGCCAAAGAAGTGCCATTAGTATTGTTAGCCCCGCAGTATGCTGTCCTTTGACACTTGTCGGGTACCCCTCTTAGCTGCTGGGGACAACAACTTGATTTCCCCGTAGCCTCTGCACCCCGTCGTCACAATGTTAGTCATCAGCTCCTCATGGAGTCAGCTCGTACTGAAATGAAGGCATGACTAAAAACTTGTCCAATGTCTAATTTCTGGGAGGATTTTATAAGCCACAGAATTAGCTCCCTGTTCCCTTGCAGGTACACATTTTCTTTTAATCCTCTTATGGTCGACCTAATATTTTGTCCTATCAAATAATATGTAGTTATTGTTTGCAGTGCAATTATAATTTGTTTTATATTTTTAGTACTTTCATGAAGTTAACTTGAATGGAGTAAATTGTAAAAATATATATTTTAACACGAAGGGTCTGAGTAATATTCACAAAGGAGGCAAATGAGAGCAGGTGTGCATCATCTCTGTCCTTACCTTAACTGTGTTTTATGAGGCAGTTTACTGTCAGTATATTATCCCTGGACAGAAACAAGAGACGCTGATACATGGATGAATAATGAAGAGAAAATGACTTTGGAAATCAGGAAGTCCTTCACCATTGAGGTTGAACAACTCTCACCGGCTCTCAAGCAATCAACCAACAGGGTTTACACAAGATTTTAATTTGGATGCATTATGCAAGTCCTCTTAGACTGAAAGGCTGGCAATTGCTTAGACAAAAGATATGCACTGATAAGTTTGAAGGTCATCAAGCTGTTAGAGTGAAGATATCAGTCGTGGGTACACACACTCTCGCTCTCTCACACACACACTCTCACACACACACACACACACACACAAAAGCACACACCACACACATATACACAAAAGGCCAAACAACAAAGGAAAGAAAACATTTCCAAACATCAGACCGTACATGAAGATCTGCTGAATAACAACTCTCCAAACAAACCTAATAATCAGTGAGCTTAAACATCCAGAGGGCAGGCAGGAGAGCGGTTAAGCGAGGGTCGGTGTTGAGAAGAAAAAAGGGATTAACGCGCTTGAGAATGAGGCAGTCCTCGTTGGAGCCCTTTCTGTATATGTGTGCGCTAGGTGAGAATATTCCGCCGTTTTTCACAGAGCCGCATTATTGAATGGTCTGTGCCTCGCCTCAAAGAGCATTTTGCTGATGGAATCAAAACCCCTTTCACAGATTCAAATGAGGTGCGCTCGGCTGTGATTGGTATTGGAAAAGCATTTGTCGGAACAGAGACTCACAGGAGGATCCTTAAATACAAGGCAATCACAGTGTCTAACACAGAGACGAGGCGTGAGGTGTGCCTGGACTGCAGAGTGGAAAGAGGACAAAGGATTATGATGGTAATAAGCAATAAACCAAAACAAAGTCTTCCCTGGATCCTTTGCCACTCTCATCAGTGCTCTGCAGTATTGACAGGCCTTTTTTTCTGCTGCCGCAAATCTACAATTTAAAACTCATCGCTCATTATTTGTGGTGAATTTAAACGCACACAATTTAGAAAGTGTCAAATCTGTGATGGGCACAGGCAGTGGATGCACAGCCTCCTCCTTCGTACACTGTTTACGCGTCCATGCCTACATGCAAAGCCAATGCTGCGTGCACCTGGCCTGCTTGAACTAGAATAGGCAGCCCTCAAATTGGTGTGTGTTCAAATGTGAACCTTTCGGTGCCACCACTATTATTCCTTCTCACTGAGCACCCTTTCACGTTTCAATATGATGCTGCGTGTGAAGTCTGGTTACTGTTCTATTGTACATGTTCCAGAGACAGGTTCGTGTTGCAGACCTGTGCAGAGGAGGATATGCAATGGGTACAGCCCTTGTAATTTTGGTCCCTGTTTAATGAGACCTTGTCGGCCGCCACTGCTAAAAGCGCTTCTTCAAATGTCCTTGCCATTGTGGGACATCTTGGCAGCACACAAGAGAAAGCGAGACAAGCAGAGTGTCTAGGATGAGGCAGGACTCTGAGACAGCCATTATTATGCCTGCTAGAACAGGTCCTGGCAGCAGAGGAAAAAAGAAGAAAAGAGAGGAGAAGATTGCGGCTGGAATTGTCGAACTGTGGCAGTAGTGGGCTCCAGTCACTTTATCAGTGCCACAGCAGCGCTTTTTCCTCCCATCTATCTAGCGGGAGACTATTCTTCCCCTCAGAAGAGGAAAACACACTCTCTCAGCCTGAAAGCTCAGAGCACTCATCCCCACTTCCCTGCCCCTCTCCCACTCCCAACATATTCTTTCTCAACAACTCCCTTTTTTCTCAAACCCCAGTCTTTGTTCCCCCTTCTTTCTGGGTCTCGAGTCAGTTGTGTTCACCGTGAGCTGCAGTGCATCAAACAAAGGGTGTAAGGTGAGAGCATGATCAGCCTGGGCAGGTAATTGATCAGGGCGAAATTACCATTGGATTTCGGCAAAGGCCTGCACATGAAAATCTATACTGTGCTGCAGGTCATCTATTGGGAAGCATAGAGGTATGTAATACAATGACTGGCTCGGTACACAATGCTAATAATCTGTTTACACTTCAACCCCCTTTTTATTGATTTTCAATCCCACGATCAAAGTCCAAAATCCCAGCATACTTCATGTAGTCTTATAACATGCAATATTGTTTAGGAATAAAGAAATTGTGTTTTTGTGCATTTGACTGTGAGCATGTGTGTTTGTTTTTGTTTGTGTGCATGCACCCGCTGGTGAAAAAGTTTGCAAGGACGGCTATCTATATGTTATGCCTCTGTAATGTCATTACGATCAGTTTTGGACAGAGCCTTAAATAAATATAGCCCTGCTCTTGGCAACTTTTAGCAAAGTTACAACAGCCTGTCCCTGCATTCTGCTCACAATCCACTAACCTCTTACCTTAATAGAGCAAAGGGTCAACGTAACAACCGAGTCGAGGACTGCATGATTCAGTGAAGAATAGCTGGTCTGTGATATCGTTTTTCTTTACGCTCATGGTGTGTGTGTGTGTGCGTGTGTATGCTGTGTGAGAGCATGAACAGAAAGAGCAGGGCTGCTGCGTCGAAGGGGCTCCCTTTAAGGAGCCGGTGAATGATGTTATTTAGAGAGTGCTGATTGCTGGTTTAACCTGGCGGCCACGGTGGCTGCTGCTGCATTAATAATCACAGGGAGGCAGGTGTGCTGGCGAGGCCTGCGCCTTGCCCCCCCCCCCTCACTATCTCCATGCAACCGCTAAGGAAAACGCCAGCAAACAGCAGGGGAAGTGTGGCGGAAAATTACAGCATCTTCACATGCCAGTCAGGCAGCCTTCATGATGGGGGCCTGAGCTGGGACCAGGGTGGGGAGAAAGTGTGTGTTTGTCAGAGTGTGTGAATTGTTGGGTAGGTACAGTACCAATAACAGCAGCAATACTCACCCTCAGAGAAACCAATATTTCAATATAAAACCATGGAGACTTTCTCCTTTACAATTGCTTGCCATTACCCCAGCCAACCGAGGTAGAAGCAGCCAGTTCAATCCAATAGACGTTTTGATTGGTTGAGCGAAGATTAAAGCCATACACTGTGTGCGGAGGAGAACAGCATAATTGATATTACAGCTCAGGGCAAACTTGCTCTCACAGGCCGTTGGCTGTTTCAGCAGAAAAGAAATGTTAGCACAGCTTGGCAGCAGAACAAGCAACGTTTTTCTGGGAACATACTTGGCGTTCAGTCCCTCTGGTCCACTGACTACTGATGCAACTCTCCCTGGATAACACTATATAAAGAGAAAACAAATAATAGAATAAACATTAGATTTACATCTTTGCCTCCTGACTTAAACATCTGTGCCAAAGACGCGGTATAAAAATTGTGATTTGGGTTCATTAGGTAACTATGGTACGTCATTAGTCACCTGTCTCCCTTGTACTGTCACGATCAGCCATGGGAGAGTAGGACCCAAGTGCGTCTTCAGAAGCATGGTATTTTAATTGATCAAAAGAGCCCGAACTAGAAGGCTCACGCAACATTTAACAATTGACCAGACAACGGAGAACTCAAACGACAAGGCTTGAACTAAAACACAAACGAACCAATCAACACAAAAGAAACCAGGTGGAAAAATGACACTGACGAGGACAGATGCTGGTGAAAACAAAACAGAGTGGGCGTTTTAACCCACGGGCCGTTTCATGTGCTTTTGCAGTTATGTTTTATGTATTTGATTTAAAAATACAGAAGGTATATGCGGGTGCACCTTAGTAATTGGTATTCTCCCAATTTTAGACCCTCTCATTTTGGACTAGACCACTGGGACTCTTTATATGGGTGTTTCATGGTATGACGTACATGACCTGCCTAAATCCTTCAACACATGCAGTCTCAGAGCTGCAGAAACTCTTCATAGCCATTATAGTCACATTTGCTGCATAGTACCATCATGGTGTTCCTTCGGGTACTAGTCCAAAGACAACATCCGAGGTGCTCGCAGTGGCGTTGTGTGACTCCGACCACATTAACTGGACATTTAGACTAATTTCCATTCAGCAAGTGTGCCTCCTCAGAGCTCTTGAGAGCAGGACCAAATCGCCGTGACCCTCACGCTCCTGCCTTTTATTTCCTGACACCATTCAAGACCCTCTTTCTTTTTTTTCCCCCCTCTTTCTCTCTCTCTCTTTCTCTCTCTCCCTCCATTTTTGACCCTATCTCTCCTCCTTTCTCTCTCTCTCCAGTTTCCACACGAGCGGCTTTGTGAAACCTCTTCCTGCCACGCTTGGCTGTGCTCCCTTTAATTATCATGTATTCTTCTTTAGCTAATAGAAACGCTGATGAAACCGATTACACGGCGCCGTCTCCCTGTGTGGACCTGCGTTTAGGCGAGAATGCAAAGAGAAAGAGACGTAGGGACGGATGGGGGGGCCGCCTGTCTGTTTGCTTGTTTGTCGTGGCTGTTGTTGGGTCAGGGATGCTCAGGTCCTAAGGGAACTTCTCATCTTATCACTTCGTGCAGACGGCTGGCCCGTCCTTCTCATTACCCGCCTTGCAGTTCTGGATCGCCTCGGCAGCTCTACTTTGTTCTTCTGCTACAGGCAAACTGTGGCCGGCTTTCCATTGCAGTCTTCAGACCGGCTGCTGAGGCTGTTTCAAGTTCTGAACATAGACGTTTCCCCCTCTCCGCCTCTTATGAGCGTTAAATCAATCTCTCAATGTGAATAATTGTAGTCCCTGAAATGTCGAAAAAGGAAAATGAACAAGTGCTCCTCGCTTGATTGAAAAGCCCTCTGAGAGGAACATTAGTGATTAGCTGGTGGCACTTTGATGACACACTCTCTCACTTTCAACCGTATATTATCAACTCAACTGGGATGTCGCAGTATACACTGACTGCAACAAATCTGCACATCAATTCAAAAGGATTTAGCTGAATGCTGGTTATGTTACCATAGTCTGTTTTTCTAAATGTCGCTGCATAATCTTTATAATATATATGCATGCACGTTTGCTTCTATAGCAATCATATTGACAAGTCGTAATGCACTACACTACCAGTTGTGGTCTTGTTTCATGACCCTTCTCAATGAATACAGAATGCCTACAAGGCACACAGAACATTTACATGTTAATGTCTGCAATTTGTGAACTTAAAGAGAAAATGTCACAGGCTCAATTACAAAATGGGGGATAAGTAAACACATTTGGAAAAAAGTAATGTCGGATGTCCATTCGATGACAAACTCAAAATTAGTGAGCAGAGGAAGAGGAGGAGAAGAGGAGGAAGACACAGAGGTTTAAAGAGAAGGGAAAGGGGCAGAAGCGCTTTCATTCGCGCAGCACGTACTTGCCGAGGGGGCGAGACGATTAGGTTTGTGATGAGAGGCAGGAGTGTGACGGAGAGGGCATGGGGGGTGTCAGGATGAGCGAGGATGAGGGAGATGAGAAAGAGAGAAGCATTATCTCCCTGTGCTTTCAGGCACACACACACACATGCACACACACACACACACACACACACACATACACACACACACACACACACACACTAGGGCATGCCGCGGAGGAGAAGAGTTAATGCAGTGGGCACCCAGTTCCCCATTTCTGCACATACATTCATCACTCACTCATGTGCCTGACAGAACCCCATGCCCCACAGGCCATGGGCCCACACACACACACACACACACACACACACACACAACACAACACAGTCTAAAGAGTTTGCCCAGCACAGTGTATTTACTCCACTCCCTCGTCCTTTTAGCTGCTGTGACACGAGGCCTTAGCAAATGACTTCAATACGGTGGTCTCTTAATTATAGTCCACGTTGAACGAGGTACGATCGGCTTATATAGTATATGCACCTGACCGATGTAAAAGAATAGTATCGTATGTTCCTATATAAGAAATGGATCATAAGATGACGAATTACACAAAAACTGTTAAAGCACATTTTTAACTATATTTATTATTTGTATTTTGTAATAATCCATAATGTGACATACAGAATGTCTCATACGTAGATTACAGTTATTTTTTTCAATGTCTCATCGTGTCATAAAAAAATAATAAAAATGGCAAACATTATTTCAGCATCTCCAATTTTTTAAAACAATAACAATATGAAAACAATTTGTTTCAGAGAATATGAACAAAATTATGCCATAGCTCATACCATTCAGACCTAGACCATCACAGTCTATACTTTAGAGAGGACACATTTCTCAAACATTATGACCTACTTTTTGTGCTGGAACAACAGTATACCTTAAAATGCGAACAAAAACGATTTGAACACGCAAAGATCTTTCCTCAGAGTACAATGATTTATTCATCAATATAAAATATGTGTCTTTTTGAAAAGGAATGTGTCTGGGTGTG
>JAVQIZ010222107.1:0-25000 GCA_036023535.2 Galaxias brevipinnis | reverse complement strand
GGCTGCTGGAGTGTGAAATCAGAGTGACATGGCCGACCACTCCCATACTGGATTTACTGGATTTACACAAAATAGTCTTTTCATTGTGATGGACCTCCAACTAATCCTTTGTTCCCCGCGGGTCCTTGTCAGTTGCTCATTGTTCATCACATCTTTGCTCAGGTCTTTACTGCCCTCGTGTGGCGGAATGACTTGCTATTTGTTTTATTGAATGGTCCTAGATGTTCACGTTTTTTAACTTGTGTGTGGAGGAATTGAGAAGAAAGAACAGCCGACAATACACATTTGGTAGTATAGGTTAAAAACCATGTAGTTGCATTACGTTTTATATTCCCATGAATGGAAAAGCAGCTTATAATTGATTAGTCCAAAATAGATAATATGGCTAGATTTAGAAATGATTAGTGAGCTAATGCTAGACTCTAGTTTAGAAGGATATAGGTCAAATGTGGCATCACAATTAATAGATTTGGTATTTTACAATGCAGGGTATTGAAATGGAAATTTCATGTAAAGAAAAAAACTTTTTTGTCCACAAGGGAAATTGGAATATCACAGCTATATTGACAGCTACCAAGCATGTATTTTAAATTATCATAATTTAAAACAGACATTACTAGGTATTGATCTCGTATTAGTAGATTTTAGGTGCTGTGCATAACAAAATGACCTCAACAGGGCATGGAATATGAAAACGTTTATTTGTCTTCATACTGGTCCTGGCATTAGGTATCTTTTTCTGAGCCCCACAAGGTGGTGCTACTCTATTAGTGTTTGGGAGCTGGAAGCTTCCTTACAAGGCATAGAAAAATTACATCAACGGTAACCTTATTGCTAACTCCAATTCAAGTTATTAAAAATATTAAATTAGAGACTTCTATACAATGTATATAATTTGGGTAATTTCACTTTACTCTGCTCTGATATATTTTGAGTATTTCAGTGAAAATGTAAATAATACAATTGAGTGATAGTGAAGATGAAAATGAAATTTATAAAATTAAGTAAGAAACTAAATAATATTTTGAATATCTATTCACTTTGCAATGCATAAAAATAAAATCTATGTTAATGATAAATACCTTAACAGCATTAAACACAATGTGATCCATAGTTTGCTAAATCCACTATATTGTGTGAAATAATATAAAAATAACATAAAATATCTCATCAGACTTTGAGTGAAAACAGCATATGTAAGTATGCTCTTATCCAGCTTAATCAAAGGTTCATGAATTTTAGCACACTGTTTTTATTTATTTATTTCAATCACTATTATTTTGCATGTATGAACTAAGACTTGTTTAAGCAGTATACACACATTTACAAAATGTTCATTTTTCCAATGTTTTATATATTTTTATCAGGCTAAACCACAATTTTGACAATAAGAAAACAAATACCACTGAGTGTGTGTGTGTGTGTGTGTGTGTGTGTGTGAGTCAGTGTGTGTATTTATTGTTTTGCAACGTATGTATACAAATGTCACTGCTCCGTGGTCAGCAGTGGCAAGAAAATGAGCAGGATCTCTTTGAGCTGCTGCCATCTCGATCAGAGACATTAAGTCATCAGAGCGAGCAATGCCCAGACTCAGCCCATTACCACCCAGACCGGAGGCAGGCTCCAGCACATGGGGCAGAGGGAGAGGAGCGCTGAACGGGCTGCTCCACTGAAGCCCGCTCACAAGCCTGTGGCTTCCAAGGACATTACAGCTCCATTCCACCGGCTCTCCAATGGCAGGTTATCATTAGTGTGCTTGTGAGAACCGGGAGAGGGGATGGCAGGGGAATTGTGGGCTTTCATATCCACAGACTGGTCCACAGGATGCCAGCCTGTTTTTTTGCTGTAATTTATCTCAGGGGTGATGGAAAATACTGGGTTCAGGTAATGACCAGTTTGTGTGCCCATGTAAAAGCACTTATCAGTGAGAGTGTGATAGAGAAAATTAGAGATAAGTGTAAAAAAGGACAAAGAGGGTGTTTGTCCACCATAGGGACTTGAGTGGTTCTGCTTTCATATATGCAAATGCACTGAAGCTGTTGCTATTTTACATTCCATGCACCTACTATTCCTCAAATAGACAAATATCTAATATCTCAACGCTTTTCTGAGTTCAACACAACATAAGTATAAAGCAAACAAAACTGGAAGACAAAAGAAGCATACATTTTAATTTAGATTTATTATGGATGACATAGATTAGCGTTAGACAACATGAAGAAAGTAAGGGTTTAGATATAGTTTCCTATATGTATAAACGATGTATAAACATATTTGTTGTTATGTTTGTTCAGGGGATTGAAGGTGCCCACTTGAAAACCCCAATGACATATCTGCTATAAACCCATATCCATTCTAAAATATTGTCTTTTGAAGTGCTCCTCTTGGAATATGCTATAAAGAATATTATAACACTGTGTCCTGTATATTTGCTATTTATATTTATCGTTATGTCCTTCTTAGTTTTGTAACAATATTTAAAATATGTAATAGACTATGGTAATCTTTTATTTCTTTGTCAATTCAGGTATCTGATTGTTTTTTTTTTTACATAAAACAATATACTAAGACCATAACATTGAGAATAACTAGTCTAGGAACATAATACAAATATATTTGAATATGTGAACACAAATACCATTCATTAATGCTGTGCTACCCTATCTTTAAGCATGGCATATTTAACTATTTAATCATTTTCGATTTCCATATCTAAAAATCTATTCTGTCTCCCTTGGCAACAGGTTATAATCCATGGTTACGAGGAATGGTTGCTAGGTTGGTTGCTGAGTTACAGACCCCTCTCACCACTGGCAGTACGTGGGAGGCCACAGGGTCCTTGCTGATGGTGGGGAGATGAGGGACTGGTGAATAGGGACATGACAACAATGGCAGGAAACAGATAGACAGAGTGAAATCTAGAACACTAGACAGTCAACTAAGCGGAGAGAGAAATGTGCCTGACATAATGGAAAAGGAATTGTTAACAACCTAAACAGAAAATCTGCACGCATCTATTTACTCAATGCAGCCAATATTATTGTTACTCTGTAGTTACGATGGGTGTGTGTGTGTGTGGGTGTGTGTGTGTGTGTGTGTGTTTGTGTTGTGTCTCTGTGTGTGAGTGAGCGAAATAATTTGTGAGAAAGAAAGAGAACATTCTGAACTACAAAAAACACAATGTTGTGCTGGTTTGTGCTAGATGATGATTCTCAGTCTTGGTTCACGATTTCTCATGGTAATGTTCCTTGTTAGGAAAAAATTCAAGGACACATAATTAAAACCTATGAAATCATCTCGTAGCATTACCTCATACTGTGTATTCATTGAACCTTACACATCTTACATGAACCAATAACCTTTTAAGATACATTAACCTTAAAATTATATGAAAAAACAAGCAAATTATTACAAGAACATACAGCAATATTTCATTTGTCAATTTCAGGCAGAGAAAACCTTGGTTCTGAAGCTGGAGCGGTTTGCCTTTGTGCTGTTATCTTTTTCCTTTCTGTCCTCCAGGGGGCAGTAGTACTGTGCACACTCCCAGACTCCCCTTCCCAATTGGCTGGGATCAAAAGCACGGTACTCACGGAGAGACAACAACACCGAGTAAAAGTAAACTTGTTGTGTGGTTTATCAAAAGTTAGATTTCATTTCGTGGTAAATATTGACTTGAATTTGCCACTGTATAATAATAAAATCATTAAAACATCATTTGTAGTTTTACTTTATTTTTCATGTAATATTGAAAGCACATTTTCTTAAATATTTCCTAAATTAGATTGCAACTAAGCAACCAAGCATAATTATTGAAATGTAGCTATCAAGAATAAAACTTAAATTAATTAATGAATAAAGTACTGCGATACGAAAACAACCAAAACCAATGGGTATATGCTTGTTCCTTGCATATTATTATTCAATTGCATAATTTTTGTTGTTGTTATGAAATAGTTTATTACTGTGCAATATTCCATGAAAGTACAGAAGCAAAACAATTCAGGTATGTATGAAAAAAGGTGCAATTCATATTTCAGTGCACTCAAAACTAATCTCCAATCATGAAAAAAAAATGTAATTGAGTTCAAACGAGGCAATATGGGAAAGTGGCTGACTGGCCACCAGCCTGATCCTAGAGTTTGTTGGGAAGAGGCCCCTTTTGGATGATTGGAATGGCTTCCCTAATTGGTTTCAATTCCTAATTGAAATGTAATAAAAATGCATCAGTAGATGTGCGCCACAATTACCTCATGCAAATTTCCTGATGAATTGACGTGAGGGGCGTAATTGCAGCTGTTAACAATGCATTGATTTCTGCTAGAATAATATCAATTCAAATCAGTTCACGCTCATGCTTGAACCTGCGTGTGGAAAGCATTTGTCACCGTTCAGTTTCCTCTTTGAAGCAAGTTGATTTGAAAAGAAATGGAAACATCTGCACCCTTTCACAATGGGGCTATGTCTGATGATTGGTTGGGTGAGCCTTTGTATCATATGTGCTACATCTATGCAAATAACCCATCTTGGACAATCGCATGGGGAAATTAAAAAAGGTAATATTTTTGTTTATACTTTGTTTCATGCTATCAAGATGGTGCATTGCTTATGACTTCCTTGGCTAGCTTTGTAGAGCAAATGAGTCTGGAAAGAAGAAATTCAATGTGCTATGTGCAGAGAGTGAATCAGATAGCTTTGATTATGGCTTTCATAAAATGCTCTGAGCATTATCTGTCTGGCTGTTGATAGGAGGTGGCATGCCTTAAAGAAAGGGTTAATGCATCTTGTGAGCTATTGCCTACCACTGTAGTCATAGCAACAGGTTAATAAGTAGCTTCTCTGATCTTCTTCTGCTGCTGTGCAGGTTGCTAAGATACAAATTGTGTTCCAAACCCCTAGGACAAGGGTGCAAACAAGCAAGTGAGAAAACACAAGGATAGTACAAAAATGGCAAACAAAACCCAAATATTTTATTTACAAAGCAAAAATCACGCATTATACAGACCATCAATAAAGACATGATTTTGCTACAGTAAATGTAATGTGTAATGTAACGATTTAAAAGTATTTGTCTTTCTTTCTATCTTCCCAAATACAACTACAACAAAGTAGAGAAATCTCCTTAGTTTCACCGACCTCATATAAGTAACTGGCAATTGGCTAGAACAATAGCGTAGCCTGACCAATCAAAAGAGGGAGACACTGGCTGTTTCCTAGATGCATGTGCGAACCAAGGGCAAATTAAAGTGTTGCCTCCGAGTTGCATCATTCTGCACACAGCTCTATTAGTAGGCACACCACACTTTCTCCTTACGGTAGCCAGTCAGAGACTGTAACCCACTTTCATAGGCATAATGCCTTTCTATGAAACCACACGAAGGTGTCTTCTAATTCACAACGCAATGGCCACAATTGATGTACAGGGAGAATGCAATTCTGTGTAATTTATATAAACCCTTTTAGAAATCTAGTTGAAATGTTGTTGCCAGGCAAATCCAAAGGCCTTTATTTAAGTAAGAGAAAAAGTATATACATCTCTAATCATAGATTTATCATCTGTATGTTTAGATGTTTAGCATAATCCTTACAAAAAAAAACAACAAAAAAAACATCCTCTGTCCCAGTCTTAGCATTTATTTCTCCAGGAGACACCTTCATGTGGCAGGGCTATTTTGCCAAAAGAAAACATGCATTGATTGAGAAGGCGGCCCACATCCACACTGACAGAGAACAAACAAACAAACAGCTTGACTGGCGAAGCTGTGAGACCACAGTAGGGAGCAGTGGAGTTGTTTTTCATGATAAGGCCTGATCCTTGTGTTCTCCCTGTCACTGGTCTCCTTCCTCTCAACTCCACTCAGCCGTCAGTGGGCAACAAGACGGGGCTACGCACGCACACACACATGCATGCACGCACACGCACGCACGCACGCACGCACACACACACACACTCACACACACACGTTGAGAAAATGTCCAGCTACTCTGCCTTTCACCCCGTCTCTTAAGCCATTGAATTTACGATTGTGCTTGTCTGCACTGGTTGCATATATAGGTATGTGAATGTGTGTCTGTATACAGGGTTGAGTGTTTATTTATCAATTAATGAGACAATCATCTTTGTGTGTCTGTTTGCGCTGTTTGTGTGGGTGTGCCTGTGTCTGTGCGTTCGTGTGTGTCTGCTAAATGCATGTGAGCGAGTGCCGTTATTAAAGTCGGATAATGAGGGAATAATGATGCCTTGGTATGATTTATGAAAACAGATTAGACATCACATCTGAAAGGTGGCAGGTTAAATGACACAAAAAAAATACAGAAAAGATTTGAACATGGGAGCAAAGACTGGCTTAAATCTATGCGAACACCAGCTTTGAACCAGTGCTTTGGGGGCCAAAAGATTGTTCTGCCTTTCAGCCAGCTGTAGGACCTTGTGTGGCTGGGCTTTGCAGTGGTTTATTGTTTATTCTGCTTACATCTCCAGAAGAAAAGGCGCTCTACCCCTCCAATACTGATTAGAGACCTGCGCTCCCACCGGGCCCCACGCTGGTCTGGGTTCATTCAATCTCCGGCTTGATTACTCGATTGGACTCATTGATTGGAGGGGAACTTTAATGACCTATTATCTCGAGTGTTAATCAGTTGTTGACAGACAGTTCTCTCTGGGCCTGGCAGGGCCGAAGGGCCAGAAGGAACCACGCTCAGTGGACTCACGCACGCGGTGGTGAGTCAAGGGGTTAGAACAGCACACAGAGTGTGGACGTGCCACTCAGCTCGCTCCCTGTGTGGATCCATCTGTGGGCCATGGTGACATCATCTTCGGTGGCCCTGCATCGAGTCAGACATGTCACGTTGTTTGCCAACCTTTCGATCTCCTGCTGTATAACGAGCATTAGGTTTACATAACCCTGTGAATAATTCTAAAGCGTGTTTTGTTGTTTATATATGTATATACTGTATGTATGGTGTCTGTTAACTTTGCATATTTGAAACCTATGCAATTGTAAATAACTTTCAGTTGGTTACCCTTGTATAAATAAATAAATAAAAAAATAATAACGAAAACAGTCCAGCTGTGTAAAATATCTCTACAAAAGGCACAATGACACCAATGTAGGCTTTCCATAAGTAAAGTGCACTGTACTGAAACAGAATTACTTAGAAAAGCTTAAAATCAATAAAGAAACTAATGGCAACAATAGTGTAGTGGCCATCTAATTCACAGTTTTCTTAAAGCGTTATTTTTTATATGAAAACCCCTATCAAGGTTGATATTGTATCGTTTAATTTTCATTGCTGACAAATAAGCGATGAAGAATATGGGTTTTGACGTACATTTTTAAGTTCTGTTTACATGAAAGCATTGTGGACAGAATTCTGGTTAATTAAGGTTAAAAGTCGATGTCCACCTGTCTATATTTCTTCCTGTATCTCACTCCCAAATCTCTACTGTCTCCCATACCAAAATCCCATTGCCTCGTTGGCTTTCATTATCTCCCTTTTTCAATCCCAACATCTTCAAGTCTCATCAATGCTTCTTAATTTCCGTCAATACTGCCACAGCCTGAGCTCTCCACACCTGTCCAGTCACCATGGCAACCTCACCTCTGACAACAAAGAGCTCTGTAAGACACGCCGTGCTGTATTCTCCCTGATTAGATATTGATTAAGCTTTTGTAATACATAATAGGATCAAAAGGATTGGGCAGCTTTGCTTACCTAGGATTACTTCAGACTTCCATTTTGTCATAAGCTTTTGTTATTTCTGAATCTGCATGTTAAGAGGGATGGAATGGAAATTTGCTGCCCTTTGTCACAACATCTCAGATCCTCCTTTGGTTGTATGAAGATGCTCACAACTACTTCTTTAAGAGGCCGGGGGGCTGGGACTGGAATTTATTCTGTGCTGACCTGTACATTAAATGAAGTGCCGTATATTGTGTTTTGTGTTCCTTAAACGCTACCTATTATTAGGACATGCTAATATGCCTGTTGTTGTTGAGTGCCCCAGCATTTCTTGTTTCATGCTTGCGGGCCCCTGATGGAAGCACTGATGGATTAATGGTCCGTAGAAGTCACATGCTAAATGCATGCTAAGTGACAAGTGATATATAAAATATAGAAAACAGTTGTGCGTGACTCTCCAAGGAGATTGAAGGGCTGTTATTCGTGGTTCATATTTATGGTATTCTACTATGAACAGTAAGCAGTAAATTTAACCCCTTTCAACATAATGGGTATTGACATACGAGGGAGCTTGATAAAAGCATTCGAATTGCCCTGTGAGTAAAGAGCATCTTAAAGCTTTTCCTTGGAGGCCATGTGGAATAGTACATAAAGGGTATATAAATCTAATTTGAACAATGCATAAGTGTACAATTTAATTTTGCAATATTTGAAAAACCTCCCAGCACTCCTTGATGCTTTTGTGTCAGTCTTATTTGAGGAAAGATGGTCGTGTTAAAGTAGACCGAAATTGAAAACTTTCACCTTTCCTATTTGAGTCCCTCATCGAAAGATGTCCCATGAAAATGTTGAGAACAATCTGACCTCTTCACACCTCCAGCCCGGATAAAGAAAACACACTGTAATAACTTTACCCTGCAATCCATACTTCAACTTTATCCCTCACTCCAAAAAGATTGAAAAAATGGGACTGTCAAAACAGCTGTGTGGTTCTATTTTCTTCCCCGCAGCTTCCCTTCCCGGAGCAAACAAACCAACCTCCTGTTAGCGTGTTTCATCAGCTTTAGGGGTTACAGGACAGATTGAGTATCGACAATAGTGGCTGCTGTGGCTTATAGCTCAAAGGCAGCAGTGGGGGAAATCTCGGGGGAAGAAGATGCAATCAAAAAGACAGAAATAATTCAGCAAGACTCACTTGAGGAACGGTTCAGTTTGTCAGGGTGGGGTGGGGGTGGGGGGGGGATCATTGAGTGTAGGCTGCACAATGAGAATGTCCCTAGAGACACACAACAGGAGTCGCCATGTGAATGGCCAAGAGTTACTGTCCCAACGTGCCCCTTTTGCAGTTTATCGTCTGCAGATTTAGCAACTATAAATCTGTTTCCACACTGACCCATGGTCTAATCCCATCCTCTGTACCGGAGGGCCTATAAACAAGAAATTATACATAGTCTCTGGAGACTGTCCGGTCACCTAGGCCTCCGAGAGGCCGTCTATTCTGGTGTACTTTTATAAGAATCTGTTAACAACCATTGGTTCTCTCGTGTTTAATGAGGAAGGAGAAAACTTTGAGCACATTGAAGAGTGCCCTGACCTACTGAGGTTTTTGCCCCATAAGGTCTCTGTCAATGTCAATAAAATGGTCCGTGAGGAAAACATCTGATTAATTAATTGATTCCTCGCTTTTATTCGCAGAGCCAAAAAGAATCCTAGGGGCACCAGATTCTGTTTCAACTCAAATGCCTTAGTGTAGATGGGGCTGAATATCCATTTGACTTTAATCAATTCACAATTTATTCTCCTCCCACTTTCAATCTCCGTTCCATTTATTATGCATTATTCGCCCTTTTTAAACGATTTTCGACTAACCTTCTCGTCTAATTTGGTATTCAGATATGGTTAGCGCTATTATCTCAATTAATACAATGACACATTTAAAATGCCTTCTCTGTATAATTCAAGTGACAAAAAAAAAAACACACCACACATTCAGCAGCTTTACAAACCATGGCCATGCTAGCTTTTTCCAACGATTTTGAATTGACAACGGGGTTGAACACATACAAAGGACGACACAGACTCAGTCTTCTACAGGACTGTGCTTTATTTGAGTCTAAGCAGAATATAATGAACTAGAGAACTACAGAGTTCAGGAGCACTATGGGAGAAACCATCCTCAGGTCAGAGAAGATCAGAACCGAGCCAACACCAAGACAAATTACAGCTCTGCTTCATTCAAAAATATAACACTAACTAACTGTGTTGGACTGAATAAAGAAAAAAAAAAGAAAAAGATAAATCAAATGAATATGTTAATAAAAGATGATTCATTTAATACCTGAAAAACATTCAGATCAATTGATTCTATGCTATCTGGGTGGGGAAAAGAATCAGGTGGATAAAAGAAGACAGTGAAGCTGGGCAATGGGATGTTTCATGATGCCAAGGAGCCTACTGTGGGGAGATTTGGATCGTCAAGCATTTGCATGGTGTATCGAAGGCTCTTATTGAACGTTTTATTGGAGCAGACCGCTTTAGTAGCTGAATGCGTCAAAATTTGGTCCTTGTAACCAATGAAGATGGAAGTGTATGACTCCGTCCTTATTGGTGTCAGAGTGGGATTGAGGCAAAACTGACACTAGGCAATCTTTACAACTGACAGCAGTTCAGCAGAAACGCTTCATCTCTGCAACATGATTAAGCGTCAACACTGGTGAATAGAAAGCATTGGCATCCCTAGAATAGTTTGTCTGACGATAAATGGTAGGTACACAGGTAGTACTGTCGGAGAGAATGAACTGTGTCTACTGTCTATGGCAGACTTCTCTCCTCAGATCAGCTTGGTGTCAAGAGTTTACCTGACTAAATGAATGCACTGTAACTATTGGCACATTTTCTTCAGTGGTTTGAGGAAACCACAGGTATCACATTATTCAAGCTATCTCAGAAACACTGAAACAGCAAAGTAAAAAAAAAGAAAATAACATCCCATAGTTCATAGCATGCAGAAAATATGAACATGGAAGATATGTCTCTTTGATAATTGTGTTCTCTATATAAAAACAGTATTCAAGATGAAGAGGAAAACATCAAATGAGAGGGAACAGACAGCTTACAGACAATGGTCATGGTAGATAATGGCTTAGGTTTCAAAATAAATCTGACAACAAATACTTGAGGTTTTTAAAAAGAACAAAAGGCCTTCAATTAAATCCTTTTGAACATGCAATTACTTTACAGCGGATTCATTTTTAATTGAGTTGTGCAATGGACTCATCTTTCTGAATCCACATGACCTTTAATCGTACTTTGCAGTGCAGTTTTTTAATTTGTGTACTGGTACTTTCTGCCAACAAAATCTCTTTAAACTAGCCCATTTACAGCGGATGGATTGTACATGGATTGTGCAGCAAAACATCTCCCTTGAACGTGTACCATCAAAGACTATGAGATTAAACCTTTTTAAATGGAGACCATCCCAGCTTCAGAAGATAATAGAAAACAAAACAATTGAAGAAAAAAGAACTGTTTACCAACATGAGTATAAAATCCCATCAGCGCTTCAATGCAAGAAATAAAATAATTTCCTCTACTGATTTTGATAAATTATTTCATAAGTTCCTTCTCTTAAAATCAGTGAAATATATTAACTATTTAACAATTTTTTTCTTTGTTTGAACATGTACTATCGAACGGTCTATAAAGAAGGCTTAACAGAATTAAAAAATAAGCTATATTGTATCTACAGAGGTACTGCAGCAGTGTACTCAGAGGGGGCAGAGGCAGATTGGGTCAGACAGGTGGGGCGTTCGCAGGGTGTGGTCTTGGCATTTTTTTATCAGTACACCCCTCTCACCTGGCCCATGTTCCTGCTGCCTAACCCTACACCTGTGGTTGGTTCATATGTACATAAGCTTTCAGCTTGGGCAACCCACTGTTGCTACCCCGACTCGCACCATTGGAGCTGTGGTGGGGACTGACAATGTCGCCCGATCCCAGCGATGGGCAGTCGTGTTGGGGCCGCTGAAGTCACCTGCTCCCCTCCACCAACAGACTGAGGGGAGGAGCTGCACTTCACATCTAACTGTCTCATCAGCTCTGATCGGACTAATCCAATTACTGTACCCAGGCCATCTTTTTACATTGTAAAACCCAATTGATGGATTGCTGCGGGTCTGGAGTCAAAGTTAAATTAAAGATGTCTAGATGGATGTGAAAGCCGTGGAACAAAGTTCATTTACTTTGTATGTATGTTTAGCAAAGGTGATGGGTTTAAAAATGACCCAAACTCTCCCAAAGATCCCTGCTCTGCTGTGGATAAAGTTTTTTATAGTGACATCATTGTCCCACACAGTTGGGCTTTTAAAGACAAGCTTCTGTACAGTTCATACAATTCACTTACGTTTTTATATACACGAAAGAATAAAAAAGTCTTTGTTTTCCTCACTTGGATTTGAAGCAAAGCTTTTGTTGTCAAACATGATTGAACACTTGATTGACTGCCTCCTTTTACATGGTTTGATGGAATCAAAGCCTACTTTTTTTGTGTGTGTTTCTATTAAAATTGTATGATGACCTGATAAATACAAGGCATGGCCCTAGATGTTTCAGAGCCCCTCTGCAGCATTTAGTGATCCCATTATGGGGAGCGTCTCGAAGGCCACACAGGCCCGGCCCAGTCCCACAGCTCCCCCTCCACCCCTTCCAGCGTTCAGCCAGCCCAGGCCCAGGGGGACGGCAAGCCTCTAAACCTCTCCACTAATCATGACATCATAGCTTCTGATGCCCTGAGTATCTGAGTGATTTCGCAGAGTTTAGCACCCCCTATACCCCCCCCCCCCCCTCACCATTTACCCTCCCTATCCTAAATCCCATTTCCATGGCCCAACTCTTTGACGGAAAAGCTTCCCAAAGCAGCGATTAAATGAGAGGCATTATTTCTCCCTCCTGTCCAACAGGTTCCTTTAATTATCTCTCCACTTTCAGTCAATTACATTTCACTTCCTTTTCCCTGACAATCACTGCTATTTTAGGGTGAGTGTTCCACACCCAGGGGGCAGGAGACTCACAGACATGTTCAAGCAGCTCCTCACTCACCCCTTTCCATTGGCTAACCAGACCCCCAAAGGATACTATCTCCTCAAGAAGATTGACCTTGTCCATGTAATGCAAAATCAAGACATTACCAACACCAGCTTATCTAAAGGACAGGAGTACTTGAATTCTGGAAAGCGGCCGCACAAATGGCCAACATTACAGTGACTGTCAATACTGATGTGACCTAGTTAGTTTTAGCACAGTTATTTATTTTTTACATTGACACCATTCATTAGAGTCATTTGTTTGACTGTTTGTGAGTGATTTGAAGGTAACTCAATGTTACTCTTCTCTAAAAAAGGTGTTAGCATGATGCATCTAGGGGCCCAACAGGACAGGGACTTGATTATGATTGAGCTGAAAGCATCTCATAAATAGGAGCGGAATAAAAACCCAGTTCTCGTTTTTGTTGTTCCTTAGCCTACACCACAGCTATTTCTAGTTCTCACCACTTGTCACAGCAATGATATCCTCCCATGGGTGTAAAAAAACAATAAGAACGCCCTCGTTGAAAGCGTTCCCTGATTTCACATTGCCTAACGCAGCCTTTCAAGCATGTTCCTTGGCTTGACGAGTGGGACACTGTTAACCGAGCAGACAGAGGGAGAGGGGGTACTCTGCTGGGCTGGGCTGGGTTTGGGCGGGGCCTGGACTCCGCCTGTCTCCAGGGGTGACTGTGTAGCAGTGGGAGCTAGTGCAGCATATCTGGTGAGGGAGCCGCCTGAGAGGGTCAGTAAAGCAGGCATACAGGGTTCATGTTGAGGCTTACAGGACTGGTCTAATGAGGCTGCTTTTGGGACGGAATAGACAAGCTAGAGAAGATTTCACTGCTCACAGAACATTAGGATTCTCCTTGACTAATTCAGCATTTTATGAATAATGAGAATGAAAGGGTTGGGGAGAGAAATGCATTCATGTTGACCTAGTTCACTGGTAGAACTTTTCTTACACGTTTGCCTGCATTTTGAACAAACAAAGACTAAGAGCTGACAGTTTTTTGCCATGCTTTTAAAGGCTATTTGTAACCTTAGGCCAAAGCTAAAAATGTTTTCTATAGGTATCATTTGGATTCTGAAGAACTACTGTGCTTGGCCAATATCCTTTCAGAACTGAACAATGCTCTGTGCTTTGCAGGTGTCCCATCTGTACTTTGTCCAGAAAAAAATACATTTTAGAGCAGTTTTTTTATAGAAAATGGCAGCTTTTGAGGGGATTGTTGAGACCCAATTACATGCTGAATGCAGAAATACAACAACACAAGCCATACGGCAGCTGCAGCAGAGGAACTGAGGGTTTTCACTGGAACAGTTGGTTTCCACCCAATTTAACCCACTATTGTTGAGCAGCTTTTGTGCCAGGAGCAACGTTTCAAACCTTTACCTCTTATAATTCCCTGCGCTCACAATAATGTATCACTGTCAATCAAGTGTGTCATATTGCTACGGAGCTATGATACAGGGGGTTTATCCCTCCTCCACAATCCCCTCTTCCATAAACACGGCCCGCATTCTTGGTGCCGGGTCAGCTGTCGTGGGTTTTGCCAGGGAGTCGGCACAAACATAATTCTCTCTAATCTTCCTTCTGTCACCTCAAAGCATCCAGGGGACCATTCCCACTATAATTTGGTCCAAGTGATTACCCTAGTGATTTTTCACTTGGGGGCTTGATTCACTTGATTTTTCACTTGGGGGCTGGTGATAAACACTGTGACGATAAAAGGTGAAATAGTATGTCTAATACAGGAAGAGGAGATAATGAAGGAGCAGTGAACCCCACACAGTAGGTCCGAGAGATTGTTCCTGGGGTGAGCTACTCAATGGTTTGGCAGGGCTCTGGAAGGCATGGCTGAAGAGTAAAAAAGCACAGAAACAACAAGTCAGAAACCTGGCGCAGGGAAAGTAAAACCAATACCCTCTGGTTAGAGAAAGAGTTGCACTATTGTCTTTAAGCAGCTGGATGAGTGGAGCAGAGTCATTATAGACAGGATGGGAGCAGGTCTTTTTCAGTCTATGCCGCAGTGAGTTGGAAATGCGTCCGCCCCGCTTCCGAGAGAGATTGTCCCAGAGGAAAACAGAGCAGGCTGGACAGAAGGCAGCAAGTACCAAAAAAAGCATGCCAGTGATTTGCTTATCAAACCTTCAATCCCTCAATCCCACATGCCTGCTGCTCGGCGAGTTGAGCACGGCTTCGGATGGTATTGATTTGGTCTTTGAGGATCCTCCGAGGGGCATTACCAAGAGCAGGATCCAGGCATAGGAGGACTCTCTGACCTGGGGTGTAGGGACCAGATGCAGTTGTTGTTTTCCACTTTCCTGCTGCCTTCGCCCATCAGTTCAGCCCCGTTCCCCCACCCCCTTCAGTCAGCTCGCAGAGGGTTGGAGTCTGCGTGCTGGTGTTCAACACAGGAATTTGGGAAGTGGGCTTGTGTGATTGAATTGCCATCTGTCGTCCCTCTAGACTCATTGCAAACATATCGATCTGCTTTTATGGAGGGGCCTGCATCCAGCATTGTAAAAAGGTCAGAATAAGTGCCGCAAGACACTAACTC
Source organism: Galaxias brevipinnis (assembly GCA_036023535.2). Lineage (NCBI taxonomy): Eukaryota > Metazoa > Chordata > Actinopteri > Galaxiiformes > Galaxiidae > Galaxias > Galaxias brevipinnis. The sequence goes on along the minus strand of JAVQIZ010222107.1, from coordinate 9,672 downwards.
AATGCCTGACAATTTGAGAGTGAACTGTCATGTCATGCTTGGCCAGAGTGACACACAGGTGAGGGATGGAGACTGGAGGATATCTAATGGTGACCGCTGGCTGTAATTTGCTCTGCACTTTGTTGAGACGGTAGGCTTTTCATATGCTCATTGTATAATATATGAAGTAAGCAGATCAGTTAACATGATAACAGTGGCATTTACATTGTCTTGTATATGGCAAAGCTAAAGTAGCACTAAAACCTTTCCCCTTTTGCAGTCAGTGCATTGCAGGACAGACATGAAGCAATGTTTCTCAATCTTACAAGTCAATTGCAATGGCTGGATAAAAAATACCCATGCCCTCTCTCCAGCCCTCTTTTCTGTCCTCAGCCAGGGGTCTCAAGCGTTGTGAGAGCCAATTTGTTTTCATACTGTCATTGAGTCCACACTTTTGGCAGTTTCAGTAGCTATCAACTCGCGTCTTGTCTTCTGTGCTCGCCTTCGGGGTGTCCATTTGTCCAGCTCCCTCTGCAGTGTCTTCACCCTTTTACAGTTTCATAATATCACACTTCCTGTCGAAACACAAAAGCTCAAAATAAAGCAAAAACACAACACTACGTCTGTTTCACTTGGTCTTTACAGTGGATTGTCGCTTGAACACAAAGGCTAGTGGAAAGCCTCATATTTCTGCAATCTGTCCAGAACAGACAATAGGAAGTTCCATCAGTTTTTTTTTCTCTTCTTTTTTCCCCCATCAAACAGTTTCTTAGTAGCTGTCAGAGAATGCGATGAGTTGTACATCATGATGAGCAAGATATCCAGTGGCCAGACCTTAACATCCAAGAAAAAGTCTCTGCTCATGGAGGCAGAGGTTATTTGTCTTTTTTAATTTTTTTATTTCACCCTTTCTATTCAAGTAATATTTTCTTTAAAAACAACAGCAAAAATTTGCTAAGCTATTTTTTTGTTCTATTCTACGATCCTACTCTACAATCTGGTGCTGCTAAAACAGCTACCAGTACAAATAATCAGCCCCATTACTACTTCTTGTCTTTTTTTTATGTATACATTGTTTCCTTGTTCTTTTGCTCTCACTTACAGCAGGCCACTGGATATGGTTTAATGATTTGTTTAATCTACTTTTAAATTGTAATACTTGCAGCTACAAGGTAAGAGTTTTTAAATAAATATTTATATATTTATATATTTATATTCTTTTAAAAAGCGTTTAGTCCTTTGGTCCCTATTTCCTAAGGAATGATGCATGTAAATTATCCTGGATTCTCCTCTTCTCGTCTTCTTTTCTCCAGATCTCGCCCTGTCACAGAGCACAACACCTGTGTAGGCACAAAAACCAAAATGGCAGCAGGCTGGTGCGTGTACATGTGTGTGTAAATGTGTGGTTGTGTCTGTGTGTGTTTGTGTGTCTATGTGTGTCTGCGTGTCCATGTGTGTGTTGGTATGTAAATTGGCATTTGCACATAATTACACATGTACATGTAATGGAGACCTTTTTTTAATGCAAAGTGTGCAGTGTCTGTAAATGTGTCTGAAAGCATGTGAGACTGTCTAGATGTGCCTATATCAGTATGCATGCTTTGAGCATAATGTGTCTATAAAGGTATTCCATCTTGTCTAAAAAACAGCAGCAAAAAGTTGGTCTCTGCAAAAAATCCTCTTCCACGTACGCCAAAGCAAAACAGGGAAAGAAAGAGGCATTCACAAAAAAAAATCTAAAAGAAAAAATGAAAACCTCTGGTATCCTCTCAGTCACCCAATCTTTCAGCTAGTTTCCAGCAGGATCAAGGGCCCACCCTTCTTTCATGATATGTAGCAGAGCAAGAAGTCTTTGTACTTATACTGCACTTGTGGAAATAAGGTGTTGTGGCCCTTCATCCTGTAAGAGAAGAACAGAGAAAAGACAAAGGAAAAAGAAAGAGGGGTACAGATTTAGTGCCGGCTCAGTTGACAAGCTCAGGGTGTTGCCTGCTGGTAATCACAGGGACAGACAGACATACAGACAGACAGACAGACAGACAGAGACACACAGAGACAGGTAGACAGACAGACATAGAGACAGATAGACAGGTACAACCAATGGCATGAAAAACAGACAGAGTAAAATAGGATTGTGTCAATCACAGCCGTAAAAAAGGCACAGGTAGACGTTGAGTTTGTGGTTTACATGTAGAACAGAATGTATGCTGTGACATCACTAATCTGAATGTTTTGTTTGAATTGACTGCCCGTGTGCCACCAAAACATTACTTTGTCTAATTATTTCTTCTTAGTTTATTAATGACCAAAACATGTCCATCTCAAATTGTAAAGAGGAATATTGTAGGTAGAGACAATAGAAAGGACACAAAGATGATAAAGGGACATTGGGATGACAACAATAAAACGTGTAATTTCTACACTGCTATGAACGAAAAAAGCAAAAAAATAACATATTTTTAATAATTGCTATGAACTCAGTCCTTTGACGTGTAGATGTTTCACAATCACAGCATTGACTAGTCCCATGCACAGTAATTGAACTTGTGTATATGTGTTCTTAGTAGTGGTTGAATTAGATAGTTTGGAGGCAATCATCTTTTATACCAAGCCTTAATGTCGTTCAAGAAAGGTGGCCAAATCTCCACTAATCACTCTCTGGCGGACATGAAAAGACCTGACTCTGTGGAGAAAACGTGCCCACAAACTCTTTGTTCTGTCTATTCCCTCCTGAGAAGGAGCTTGTTATGATTCTATAATAGTTCAGCTTTTTAGCCAGGAGAGATAGTAACTTATTTCATATACTCAAGGCAAGCAGCACCATTAGAATTATGCCTTTGTCCTAGCAGACCTGATACCTTTTTATAGATGTTACAGCTCTTACAAAACCCATGCAGTTTGTAGTCGGTATCAGACATATAACAGATATAAAAACAAGGCCTTTGATCCGTCCCAGGATAAACCTCCCGCGCTCTACTTTAGGAACAGACTTCAAAATGTTAAAGTTATGTTCAATGCACTGTTATGTACTGTCTATTCTTATTTTTTATAACTTGAATTTTAATCTCCAAATGTTTTTTGCTTAATGCATCAACAAACAAGATAGCTCTATTACATATTACTTAGATTAAAAACACATGAATTAAGGAAGACCAGAATCCTGCTGGCTAGACCAACATGATAAAAGGAACTTGCTAGGCATTTAGGGAAGGGAAATGACCTGAAGAATTCAGTCGGCATCCATATCTTTAGCCCAGTGGGTCTACAAATAAAATAAGCCTTTCCACTATAAACCAACTTAGTTTCAGTCATGACCGCTAGCAGGTAGATTGCTAAAATATAATAGCACATTTATACAACAGAGCAAAAGTAGATAAATCCTCTTCAAGTTATTTGTTTTTCCCTTTCTGTGTTTCTGTGCTAGTGTGCTAGGAGAGTTGGGGGTGGAGTCTGGCTGTGTGGGTTAACACCACTGCCTGCAGCTCCGCAATCACAGCATAATTGGTTAGCAGCCTCATAAATAAATAAATGGGAAGTGATTCTCATGTTAGGCAAACAAAACAATACCACAGAAGTACTCCAAGTGCAGATGGAACACACGGAAGAGTGGAGTGTCAACATTTGCCTGTGCTCAGTGTGTGGATGGAGGGGATTTAATTGGCTGCACAAACACAGGGTCATCTTGGCTAACACTCAACTAAAGAGCAGCTGGTTGGAAAAGGTCTTGTTTAGCAAAGAATCAATTTCTACAATCACATAGATATGGAGATATAGAATACATAATATTCATACACATAGAAAGTAAAACACAGGACACACGACAACAGCAAAAAGGGTCAACTGGCCACTACCAGTCATAGTCAACCAATCAATCAGCACGGCAGAGATACAACACCTACCACTTAGAAGGCAAAATTTACTCCACTACACAAACTGCCAAAATATAGATCAAAAGGAGGGCGGATATAGAGATAGAGAAATATAAAGAGAAACGAATCGACGCCACGTCATGCAACGCAGTCACAGTCCTACCACATGACGTCATCCAAAGGAAAATGACACCATGGGTTCAACTTACAGGTGTGGTAACTTTGCACCATGACTGGTGGGGGTGTGGCTACACAGCGGAGAGAGGTCATCTCACGCTATGATTGGCCCTGTCAGGTTGCCAGGTTGGAGGGGTGCAAAAGAAGAAAAGGAGCGGTGGAATTTCTTTCCTCAAGTTGGAATTATGACGTACCCCATCACCCTTTGATCCAGACTCTCAACTTCTTTAGCTGACAAATCAAATGAGCCTGGTTATTATAGTAAAAATGAAAAGTAAAATGACTTTACAAGTAAACTGAACAAATGACCCCAGCATCACCCTTTTTCTAAAAATGTATGTGCTTTCCAACGGAGCACATTAACATTTTATGATAACGTTTTTATTTAAAACAAATAACACTCAATTCACAAACGCATGTGTATGCAGTCTGAAATAAATGTATTTCCATTGCATCATTTGCTATATTGGGGTACAGGTACCGAATTCATTGGGAAATAAATGGAATACATTTATAATAATAGTGCTCCTTAAACGTTGTGATAGCCTGTAGCAGTATTTTTAAACATAAAAGATCTGTAAGTTCATGGCAATGGTATTGCGTTTAATGAAATTGGTTGTTTAACTGATCATTGCTCAATATACCTTCAAGATATATCTATGCTCCACTGAATCAACCCAATGAAACACATTTTTCTGGCATATGTATGTGTGTCAAAAACGTTTAAAATCAAAATGAAACAAAATACATGGGATAAAACTTTGCAATGATTCGGGTTAACATGTACAGGGTACCTAGCATAAGTGACCTTTCTCACCATTTTAAAGAATCTATCAATCTAAGGCAATGCAGTGCTGGTTTTCAAGTCTGTACTTTTCCTCTTCACGCAATTGGCTGTGGACTCAATTTACTTCCCTCAAAACAGAAATCATATAATAACAAAACATAATAAATAACAAAAACATCCACGTGAACTGTAGACTAGACATAACTGGAGAAAACATAGAATGTAAACACACACACACACACACACACACACACACACAAACAAATTGACACGCTTGGAACAGAATAGATCACAATAGGACGACAGCCAGAGAAACAAACACAGACTACAAACACCTCCTGCTGATGTTTGTGGAACAACTGGTTGATACTGAAAGGACAATTGTTGAAGACACACTGAGAAGAGTGCCATGAAAAATGTCTAGAAGTTTAAATGGTTGCTGCCAACAATAGTACGTAATTTATGCGTTACAACTTTTAAGATTTTTATTATTCCATTGTTAGTACTTTCGCTTCTGGTTGATAGTGACATTCTGTTTTCTATTTTTTACAACAATTGTGCCATCAATTTTACTTAATGATTCAACCAAATTGATTCTGTACAGTATATTTCCTCTAGATTTGTAACACACATGGTTACTATATCTATCTGAAAGAAAATGAAGCATGTGTTTATTTATTCTTTCTGCAAGGCTGCAACATGATGGAACATTTCTGGTAAATTCCCACAGCTTCTGAGAAATTACTTCAAGATATTCAGATTTGCAACTGCATTTTTTGAAAGGTTGCTTTGTATATATATATACTTTTGTGTGTAAAATAAAAGTGGCTTATTACTGTAAAATGTTTAATAAAAAAATTATATATTTTAAAACAAAGTTATAATGCAACCACTACTGTTATTAAATGTATTTATTAACTATAATATTTTTATATTTACAGTTGTCAGGGTTATGCTTAGACCAATATATGGTATGATCTTGCTTTTTCTATACATATTTACATTTGATAATTATTATGAAAGGATTCTTACTTGTACGTTTCAAGGCAAAACATTGTTTGCAGTGTAAACTAATAAACAATTTTCCTTTTAGTACCATTACATATACCATTCCATTGAAAATGTCCAGCTACAGTATAGCAGTAAATGTATTGAATTAATCCACAAATGATCAGGAACAACTGGAAACCCTTATACTACATTTGCTGTATTTACAACCTATGGATGTCATTGGGAAGGGTGAGTATTTTTTGGAACCCTTTCCCCCTTACTGGGCCCAGCTGGCTGGACGGCAGACTGTGTGCCTCTATGGATAGGGGCTCTTACCTGGGTATAGACGGCAGAGGAGTCAGTAAGGTCGGTTGGCATCCTTTGGCCGCTTCAGTTGCACCTTCAGCCTTTTCATGCCTATCTGAAAGCCATTCATGGCTTGGATGGCGGCTTGAGCGCTGGATGGGTTATCGAAGCTCACAAAGCCTGAGACAAAGACAGGGAAGAGATGAGGAGAAGCACGGTGAGACATGAAAGAAAGAGGGGAGAGAGAGACGGAAACCCCTTTGAGCTCCCAACAATGCGCTAACAATAGAGCTTTATTGTCTCTATTCAGCAGGTTAATTGAAAATCTCTGAAATAAAAAGATGATTACATGAAATAACAAAATGGCTAATGACATAGATATAAAAAAAAATCTCAGAATGAAACAAGTGTTAGAAGTCAGGGGGTGTAATTTGAATAAAGAGGCAGAATAAAGGCTGAAGGGGGAAGGAGATAAATGAGTTTTTTAGCAGTGTGTTTCTTAGTACTTCCTCACTACACTGTGGGTCTGAGAAGCAGACTGCTTGCTGAGTACAGCTCCTGATAAACAGAGTTCTAGCCCAACGTGCATGTGGGTGCTCGTATGTGTTTGTCTGGATATGTTTGTGTGAGTGTGTGTTTGTTTGTGTGTGTGTGTGTATTTTTGAAAAATAACTGTGGTCATGTACAGTATGAATGCAGGTCCAAGGCCACGAGTGGAGGCCCGGTCCTGGTTGTGGTGCATGTGGAGGCGGTGCCTGTCTGGGCTAGGTGTTATCACCAGGGTGGTGGGGCGGAATGAGCCTGGAGCTTTCCACACTGGGACTCCTGCCCGCTCTTATCAGACACCTCGTGATTGACGGCCTGAATTTTCCGCTTGCCAGCTGATTTGATCACGCCGCTATGGGTCCAATTTAATTTGGGTGGGGGGGAGAGAGGGCAGGCTTTTGTCAGGCTGGGAGAGATAAGGCTGCTGCTTTTACAAACCCTTTAAACAAACTGAACAGGGAAGGGCCTGTCAGCCAGCAGCGATCCCCCTCACATCCAGCTTTAATAAATCTCAAGGCTGCATTTACATCCCACCACCAAAACAAGGATTGTTAGAGTGTGTGTATGTGTGTGTGTGTGTGTGTGTGTGTTGGTGGGGATGGGGTTAAAGAGTGTAAAAAAAAAGAGCTGTGGTGTGTTGATAAACATGGCCGCCCTCACTTAAACCATGTAAATCAGTCAGCCCACGGCTTTATGGCGGCGTTTCAAAGGGCTGGGTGGCCCACTGGAAGGGCCCGTGGCACTTTACGGAGACGTTATGAGGAAAGTGCATCGTGCTACATGACGTGATTATGATCGTCAATGAATCAAGCATTACAGCTCTTTAGAACCGCATAACGTGCTCTGTAAAATAAGTCTAGTACACACGTTAAAGAGGGCCCGTTAAACGTTAACCTGAGAGGGTCGTGATCAACATTACCTCTAACCTTGTGTGGGGGGAAAAAAGGTAAAAAGGTATCTGAATACACTCTTACCTAGTCGATTTACATTTGTTCATGTCTTACATAAAATATTCCTGCTTTTGATGACTGACTAATTTCTTTCAATGCTGATATCCTAAACAGGTCATTAAAAACAACAGTGCATTTATTTCTGGTGGGAATGTCAGAATACGCCACTTTCATTTCATGATATGTGTTTGGAAACTAATCTGCACAACTTCAGTGCTGTGACACCAAATACTTCCAAACTACCAGGGATTATGTTTTTTGGCAGTTCCTGCGTGCGTGAATATGCACACGCTTCTGCACATGCCAGAAATGTCTGCACACACCATGTGCGGCGGCTGTGCCTATTAAGTATGTCACGATTAAGCTCACCATTTTTTAAATTAAGCGGGATAAGGCGCTTCCCCTGTTGCAGCAGGAGCGTAATGATTAAGTTAACTTAACGCACAGCGTCTTCTGTCTAATTTGTTAATGTCTCTCAGAAGAGCCCCGGGGCTCTTACTATAAAAAGGAGGCAGGAAAAAAAAAACGTGGAGGTTAAATTATTGTTTTTCAGCCAAGATCTTAATTAATAATAGGAAAAAAAAGGCGAGCTGGAGACAGATAAGGTCACATCCCCTTTCGTCTTTCCCTTTCCGTGATGGAGTGACAGTGATAGTGATAGGCATATGCTTGTACAGCCGAGACAGACAGGCTTATATAGAGAGGTCTAGTTTAAGAGTCCATCCTCTCCATGGCCATCCCTGGGGGCCTGCTGTCTAACTGCATCTACAACAAGGCCCACACAAGTCTATTATTATCTCTGGAAGACCAGGTCTCCCACCTGCACCCTGCTCTGTGGACAGAGTGGGAGGGAACAGCTCCATGCCTGGCTGGGGAAGGAGGTCTGGGACTCTCTGTGGGCTGTGCTATGGAGACTATAGGAAGGTAAATGGGCTGTGTGTCTGTCTTGTGGTTGTGCGTGTGCGTGTGTGTGTGTGTGTGTGTGTGTGTGTGTGTGTGTGTGTGTGTGTGTGTGTGTGTGTATAAATATATATACTGTGCTGAAAGACCAGGGTGTTCAATTACAGTCATAATCTTAATAAGACAGTTTGGGTCATCCATGCCATGCGCCTTGAGTGATCACGGGCCCTGAGATTGAGGTGTGTCGACCCTTCCAGCCCCGTGGGCCCAGCCCAGTCCCTGATAAACATCTGCTGATGAGTTTAACCCCAGGAGCAAAGCCCACAGAGACCTCCTCTCAACCTATCGCCGTTGCTCACTGGCATGCAACGCCACATTTAAAACGCTAATTGAAACTTGATTAGGATAGACACAGGGAATAAAGGAAAAGCAAACTAATTGCAGAGGAGCAGTGAGGGACCCGTGAAGATTGCCAAGCATCACAGCTACTCACAACTTCTCATCGGATCAACAGCGTTCGCTTTCATTTCTGTTTGTCAACGCGTGACTCACCAAAACATTTGCTCTGATTGGTCGCTCGGTCCACAAAGACTTTGGCGGAGATGACGTTGCCAAAAGGCAGGAACATTTGCATGAGCTCTGCGTCTCCAAACTCCTGGGGCAGGTGATAAATAAACAGGTTGCAGCCTTCTGGTCCTGGTGGGAAGAAAAACAACAAATGGTAACACAGGAACAAAACAAGAGAGACAGGGGGCGAGAAAGAGAGAGAGAGAGAGAGAGAGAGAGAGGGGAGAGAAGGAGAGCAGGAGAGAGAGAGAAAGAGGGGAGAGAAGGAGAGCAGGAGAGAGAGAGGGAGGCTATGTTTGTGTGTGTAGGGCGGGGTGGGGGGGGGGGGGGCACACGCAGGCCGAGCGCCTTCACAGATTATTATGTGACAGTGGGACTGACTTTCAATCTCTTTCCATCCCTTTACTCATTCGCCCAGCTGCCACATACGGGCCCATCTGATGAGCAGAGTAATGAACATGTGGAGAGAAATACAGAGCGAACGGAAGAGAAAGAGAGAGGTGGGGGGGGGGGGGGGGGGGGGCGCGGACGCACAGTGGAGCGAGTCGAGGGGGGCGGCCGGCGGTGGGGGGGGGGAGCGATACCGGCCCGAAGAGCGGGC
>JAVQIZ010222099.1:0-25619 GCA_036023535.2 Galaxias brevipinnis | reverse complement strand
TGTATGTGTATATGTGTCAAACTGTGTCATAACTATAAAATACATGGAAGGCCTGAGAAATATAGCACTAGAAATACAGGCTATCTTATAAATAATGTATCAACGCGTTTGGCATCTTTTCGGTGACAGTCTAAACAGTTTAATGTAAAGTAGAACTATGTACGGTACGCCTACGCTCATTCTTGTTTTTTTATGTGTGATATAAACATCAAATAACAAAACAAAAAAAAATGATAACGAAAAAACAACAACATTATTAGTAAAGTAAAGGCGATAGTATAAGCACTTAACTTAGTTAAAGTTATTAAATTATTTAAGTATGGGCACGGGTCCAGTATTTGTCTGCATGTAAATAAAAAACTTGATGCAAACTAAGTTATCACTATTTATACTAAAACCAAACGAATATTATCTATACTTAAAGCAGGAAAGGTTTGAAAACGTTTATAATTAGGCTTTCAACTGAACTTAAGAACAGAGCTGGCAGATGATCATATAGGAAAGCTACGTTTCTGCTGAGAAATATGACTATGTTTTACCTAATTTGCAGGGTTTGTTATCCAATTAATGTTTACATATGGCACTGTCCAATCTTCCTAAATGTTGGCCTATACTGCTTTGCGCCTTCTTATTAAAGCTGATGGCCATAACACAATGGAACCGTAATTAAAGCAACAAAAAAAGTTAAAAAACGAACCATGTGCTACACCGCATGGCAGCACCAATAAGCTGGAAAATGTGTGTGTGTGTGTGTGTGTGTGTGTGTGTGTGTGCTTGAGGAGGAGGAATAGGGGGGTCGGGGAGCAGTAACAATTTAGCTGTACTCTTTAATGCTTTATATATGTCTCCTTTAAAAACTCCCAAACCGCCAGCCGTCCCATGCAATCTTTTACACACGCACACACACACAGACACACACACGCACACACACGCACACTGACACACAAAAGCTGGCTCGTGTGCATTACGGTGTAGTAGCCATATATCTCTGTGACTAGCTCAGCCCGCGCGCCTGCATGACCTCCCGCTCCTCGCAGTTCTCCAGAATAATAATTCAGCTTTGTGCGAGGGCTATTTGTTTCGCAATTAGTGGCCTGATCCGGAGCAGGCACCACCGCGGGCCTCTGAAGGCCAAGGCCGAGCCTTCCAACAAATCTTGGCGAGCTTAGTATGAAGTTTGGCTCAGTAATTATGTGTGTGTATGTGTGTGTGTGCAAGAGAGAGAGAGAGAGAGAGAGAGAGAGAGAGAGAGCGATAATGAGCAGGAGGAACATTGACATCGACGCATGACACTGTGCAAAGAGCTAGTTGCAGTCATAGTTTGGAAGCTCGAGCTATGGAATGGTAAGGGGAGTGAGTATGAAGGGGGGGGACAAAACCTTTCATGACATCCTGTGCAGAGCTCGTGCTGTTGAAACGTGCAGTCCCACCCTCTGCGAGACCTATCAACGACTCAAACTATCCTATACACGTCTCCATAACAACCAAGCCAGTTGTGTGAAAGGGACCAAACTGCAAAGTTTAAAGATAAACAGCAAGTAGATAATTACACTTTTTAGTGTAAGCAAAGGGAGGACATGCCTGCGGACTTCGGGCGGTTCAGCTTGTCCTCTAGTTTGGCTGGTTGGTTTACATTAAGTGTCTGGGAGGGATGCGCTCTGCCCCGAGGTTACCGTGCCCTGGCCGGCTGTTATGACTAGATCCCCCCAGCGCCTTCAGGCAGTTGGTTGGAAATGTAGCGGAGAGTGGTGGGTCCAGTCCTGCCAAGGGTCAAGATGCTAGCGGGGGTCAGTCTGTGACTCCACAACGAACCTAATCGGTCAGCAAAACGTGCCCTCTGGTTGAACTCTCCGCTCGGCCATTCTGCTGTCTGCCCAGACCTCCCTTTGCAATACTACCACATTGATTTCTCCCTTCTCTTTCTCCGATCCCTTTTTCTTTCTTTCAATACAGGCCGATATTTTCTCAATTCGTTGCCGTTACTTTGCCACGCATCGTGACACCGTGGGTCCATGGAGAGGCCACGAGCTCTGTTGCAGAAAACCATGGCCTTTTTTTAATCCCGCGAAGATTGATTTCTTAGCGGGTCAAGAAGCAGTGAGTTCGTTTCTCAGATAATTCGTGCTCATCTCGGCAAATGAGACGCAATGGCCTGCACGTGCACTGAGGAGCTGCAGATCATTTATATATTTATTTATTTTATAGGTAAATTGTTTTTGAGCGCAACCAACTCTAGTATCCATTAACCACAGGCCTTCATTTAACACAAACCCTTCTCTCTCTCTCTCTCCCTCTCATTCCATTTCTATCTATTCCATTCATTTCGATCTATCTCTTTTTCTCGTTCTCTCATATTTTCTCTCGCTCTCCAAATTGAGCATGAAATTATTTATATCCAATTGGCCCGGCCTCTCCCTCGCGTGCACCTGGATAGAAAGTCTGTAACTCTTTCATTAACATGCAGGCAATGCGTCTGGCCCACTCGAACACTTCATAACCACTTATATTAATACACAATATACAGGCGTAACAGGATCATGAGGACAATCATCCTTTCATTCACTAAAGTGTTTTTGTTATGCCTGATTGTAAAACAAAACGACATGGGAATACACAAAAGGCGTTGCAGCTCGAACGGAATCAATAACCCTTTCCTGTTATCTATAGACAATAGATTGATGTAAGACCTATTGACTTCATAAATAAAATACACACAGTATACATCAACATGCATTCGGCCTAAGTCAAATGTAAGAGCACTTGATACTGCATTGAAACTCATAAACCTGCGTGCGTAAGAATATACGCAACAGCATCGGTTGCACAAAGCAGCATCCCGTAGTGTTACAAAGCGGCGTATGAGAGGATTGACACCATTGAAGAGGTGACACAAAGAAGAGATGTAAACAGATGTACAGGCTCCCAGGAAAACACAACATTACCTAAACACTACCACGGAACACACACACACACACATACACATACACGCACACACACAACAACAGCTCCAAAAGTCTCCACACGTATATCAAAGCGACCATAAACGCCACTACCCTTCCAACGACCTCACCAAATGCGCGGCTGCTGACCGCTTGTGACACCAGGGGCAATAAAACCATAAAAACGACACGACAAAAAAAAAAATGAGAGAAGAGAAAAAAAAACAGTCGTTTACCTTGCTCGCTGCCATCTTCTTTTGGTTCTGGGAAGATTCTCACTGGAGAGCTATTCTATAGGGGATTTTCTTCAAGGAAAAAAGTTTTCTTGAGTATACTTGGTGTGAAAGAAGATGGTTGGAGGGGGGGGGGTTCTTCCAAGACATCTTCCCTCCCGGCAGAAGGTCCGTGCCTCTGAGGGACAAAAGGAGAGAAGAAGTGTTTAAAGAGAATCAGTGATTAATGATTTTTCTGTATAATTCTCACATTTTTCTTGGGTCTCTGTCCGCAAATAATGGCGGTTAACTTTTAGGGGGGCCCTTAGAAATGTGTTCTCTTTCTATTCAACTTTGGCAAGCAGAAGGCCCTCAACGATGAAGGCGATAAAGAACAGAATTTCAAGGCGTGTATTATGTGCGGTGTCACTCGCGCGTCCCTTTTTGTTTCTCTAAAGGCTGGAGCCTAAACGATATACTTTATAAAGGCACATATGCGAGCATACGTTTGTTTTTAATCAAATGAAAGAGGTTGGAAAATCACAACATTTGGACATTATATTAGTTTCCTTGCTGAATGCCTGAGGGCCTCCGGTATATAACAACATGAGACAAAAACATATATGTGAGGGCAATCTAAATCCTATGCCCCAACGGCCTGTACATTTCTAAAACATGGGAGTATTTTAACATAATTATTAACGAATAGTGATATTTAACGTCTGTGTTGTTTTTGCAGTGAGTTTAACACTGAAAGAATGGCCTGTGGAGGTTTAGTGTAGAGCCGTTTAAATATGTGGTGAAAACAGATCAATGGGTTGGGGTGGGTATGGCGAAAATCCCTCAGAGATATCAACGAACAAGTAATAGAAAATCTTATATGTGCCACGGCATGCTAGCACACCAATTTGAGGGGCCACACTTTTGTTTAAAGTTCAACACTGGCAAAAAACGGAATGTTATTTTCTCCTGCTCTATATTTTCGATACCTGCTCTAAGAAAAGAAAATGAAAATTAATACAGGAGCCGCGCCTTACAAAAGGAGCCATTCGTCTTCTTGATTATCTATTTGGTTGTCAGGGTTTGAGCTATGGCACCGGCCTGCTCCTTTGTAATATAAAAAATACACAGCCGACCAGAAAACAGCGAAGAAACTGTTGTGCAAAAATTACACTCATTAAAGTATTAAAAGACCACGAGCCGAGAAACTATTTAACTTTTTTTTCTAGAAAGAAGATCCATATTCTGATCCTATTCTCAGCACCAACGAGCAGCGGGTAGGAGCGCCGTTAAATTAACGGGAGAAGAGTGTGAAACGGAGGAGGGTTGTGATTTAGAACGAGATTACAAGACGTAATGTACCGAAATCATTCATGACCACAAGAGATAAATCACTCCAACGATATGCACAGATTTTTTAAAGACAGAGCTACATAAAACAATAATAATTTAAAAAAAAGAAGATACACACCATGGGAGAGCGAAAACAGATTGAATATTTGTGTGTTTTTATGCACTTCTTTTATATAATGTGCGGTGTGACGAGAGACGTGTAGTGTCTCAGACCTGAGACAGACTGACAGCGATGGAGCGACAGAAAGAAGAGGAATAGTGGGGGGAAAATATGCTTTTTCAGCCATTTATTAAATTTCTATAACTATTTACAAATAATAAGATTGACACTGAGAAGGATAAGCAGAAAAAAGAGCCACATACAAATATTACAGAGGAAAGGTGGTGGGGGGAGGGGGGTACAATTTTTCAATAATATCAGCAACAGAACCGATCTTTGGAATGTAAATAAAATAAAGCACATGTTATCCAAACAAAAGGAAACGGCACAGGGTGATAATAAACGGAAGAGGAGCATAGAGCGGGGGATAGTAAGGAAAAGAGCTGTGTGCGCATTTTGTTTTTGGTGCAGAAAGAAAGAGAAAGGCTACCAAAGAGATAAAGTGAGTAAAATATAAAATAAAATCTGTCGTATACACTCATGCAATATACGCACCTTTTCTCTTAATAACCCTGGCCAGAAGACAATTTGCTTAAATTACAACTCACAATAAAGAAATGAATACAGGTTTACGTTCATATTGCAGATAACGTGCTACACAATTCAGTTTCAAACCTGCCACTTCATAAAACAATTAGGCTAGAAAATAAAAAACAAAATAATAATAAATCATGATAAGTACTACTGAGGTAATATGTATAACATTGTATAGTGCTGTTGCGTTTATAGTCGCTTTTTTGTACCAGTTTTTGGCTGAGATATAATATTTGTCCTAAAATCAGTCCATATTCTCATTAACCCTGTTTTGACTTGAATTCTGTTGTTGACTTCGTCTCCTGCTGCACCCTGTTTGTCCGTCTCTCTTTTTCTTTCTCAGAGAAACAAAGAGACGCCTGCCTGTTCAAATGAACCAGTAACGGTCCTAGCACGCGTCACCAGTCTTACAACGATAGCATAATAATACAATTCGATAAACATTGAATAAAAATTCTGCAATAATATTCCTTTGAAAAATTAAACAAAAAAAACTTCATGTTTGGAGAAGATATTAGCGGTGTATTTTAGATTAGGCAAGGTGTAGAGGGGGTGAAAAGTACGAAAACGTCTCTTGACGAAGCCTGGGGCCTCATTTATTAAACACCGCGTTGGACCGGGGGAGGGGGGGGGGGGGTAATGGCCAGTCCACGGTTCATCCTTTCTACCGCAGAGTAAACATGACAAATGGGCCCGGGTTTGGCATGATTAAAGATGAAACACGGATCCATCTTCACCAAATCTGAAAACTATCTGTCGGCCTTCTGTTCTAATGGGGAAGAGAGAGAGAGAGAGAGAGATACAGAGAAAGAGAGGAGAGATAGAGGGAGAGTGAGAGAGAGATGGATAAAACAAGGGAACTGAATCAGTTCCAACACAGTTGGAGGTGTTTTTGAGTCTTCTGTTTCTGCCTAATTTTTTTAAGTCCAAAATCTCCATTTCATCTATTCTCATTATCTCCTGTAAAATTCCTGTTATATTACAGAATGGAGGCAGGGATAAACAGACGTGAGATCTACATAACCCCCTCCAGAACCGTAGCTTTCATCAAAGTGCATGATAACGTGAAGAGACAGTGGTGGTGGTTCTGGTTGGAGTGAAGAGTGAGGAGGTGGGAGGCTATAGACTCGGTTGTGGTCCACTGGATCGGTTCTGAGAGCTCCCTAGCGCATGGCTTTGCGAGTTTGTGTTGTTAGTATTGTTGTTGTGGTTGTTGTTTGATGGGCCATTGGAGCGGATCTTGGTGTTTGGAAGCTTGTGGTCTTTTTTCCATTTCATTCGACGGTTCTGGAACCAGATTTTGATCTGCCTTTCGGAGAGACAGAGCGTGTGTGCGATCTCTACCCTACGCCGACGTGTCAGGTAACGGTTGTAGTGGAATTCTTTTTCAAGCTCAAGGACCTGCTGTCTTGTGTAGGCTGTCCGTGAGCGCTTGGGCTCACCCCCTGAGTAGTTGGGATTCACTGTGGGACAGAAAACAATATATTAGCCCACACGAGGCGAACTATGCCATGGCCACGTCACCGAGCAAAATGCACGCACAACACATGCACATACATATTTCATAAAGCCCTCAAAATATTTTCGTAACAACGACAAGAAGATCCTTGAACGTACTACAAGGTAATTTTAAGAATAACCTTGTTCGATTGTGTTATGTAAAATGCCTTTGGTGAGAGCCAGGGTGGGCATTGTGTCTTGTAAAAGCTTCTATATAAACGGGGGCGGGCGGGGCTCTGTGTGGCTCTGTTCAAATAATTGAATGGCCGTTGGAAAATGTTCCAACAAAATATAAAACTATGAGTAAAACCTGTACACAAAATAGCATCTACCGCCATGTAGAAAACCAAACCAAATTAAAAAAAACTTTGTTAAAGTGAAGTCGAACTTGTTTAATTTTATATTTGTGGATGATGGTGCATCCATTACGCAAATAGGAAACGTTGTGATAACGGTGACTTTGCAAAAGTAGTGTCTCAACGCGTGCTCGAGCAGATCAAGGACCAGCGCCTATTACTTCAGAAAAGTGAAAGCTCTTTAATAGAGTTCAGATATTCGCTGTAAAATAATTGCTTTAAAATGTAGTGTTTCATTATAGTTTCTATAACCATGTATATTTCAACTTCAATAAAACTTCTCCATGAACAACGGGGGCTTGACAGCGTAAAGCAAACGTTTATACATCCAACCACTTAAAATCAAATTACCAAAACATAAAACCCAACTTACGGCTTAGTTTAGTTGTCATAGGGAGAAATTAGAGCGGGAAGGTTGCATAGACTTCAAAGGTACTTGGCAAAGAAGTGCAATAAAAATATATGGAGAGTGTAATTATATTGCCCCTGCAAACAGCCGATCGTAAATCTTGACCAAGGGCTAGCCTACTGGTAGGTAATGGAGAGGGGCAATAGATTTCACTTCGGACATTCAGTGGCCAACCTATAGGCTAAACTGACTACACACAAAGGCACACACACACACACACACACACACAGACACACAAACATACAGAGAAGTTTAAGCTGCACTTACCGATGTTTACGTGGACTTTTTTCATCCAGGGGTAAACTACGGGATCTTTGAGAGAACCGGCCGAGGAAGTGCTTTGGTTCAGGGGATTCTGGCCGCAAGAGAGCGGTGGCGGAGGGCTGGGAGTTACCGAATCACAGTGGCGGTTCGGATCCGAAAGAGGGGTCGAGAGTCCGGTCGGCGAGAGGACGTGACCCCGGGGAGACATTACTACGGAGGCGGGTTGCCCTGCTCCTTGGCACGGCGTATAAGGCGGGTCAGAGCCGCAGCCTGTCCGCTGGTGGTACAGAGACTCATGCTGAAACGACGCGTCTTGCCTCTGGGTGCTGTAATAGTCCGGGGAGTGACTGGGTAGGTAGTCGCTCTGAGAATACTCTTCGCACGGTGGAAATTTAGGGTCCACATAGTTCGAGTTTATCAAATAGGAACTCATGGCCATTAATTTCTTTGAATTGCACACAAAATATACTAAAATTTATATCTATCCCTTTACTCGTATTCCTGTTTCGTTGAACCCTCCTACTTTCTGTCAAGTGAACAAAGTTAAGAATCCACGTGACAACTGGAGCCAATGGCGTGCAGCCTGACGAATCCCGGATAAGGAAATGGGATTAGGCATAACAGAGCCCGCACGCGCAACATCATCTGCTCATAGTTTGTGGCGTTTGAATCAGGCAATACTTATATAAAGAAACCACGCTGGTACGCACTCTATAAGCAAAAGGAATAATCACAACAACAAGAGAGACAAGCACGCCAGGAGTGCCTACCACCGAGTTTTCAAAATGTCTGCATAACACGCACATAAGATATCAGCAGTATCTCCAAATTAAAGTTTCCTTAAAGAAGGCGAGGAAAACTGTGGCACCCAAACCCAGATGGCCCAAATCTTCTTTCTCGCTCTCTTCCACTCCCATCTCCCTAGTCTTGCCTTTTTGGCAAGACCCTCTAATGGAAAAAATAAGTGCTTGAGTAGAGTAAAACGATGCTGCCCGTGCGTGTGTGTGGGTAAGCTCGTGCTTGCCAAAGCTTTTTAAATGCGCTCGCTAATAACGGCTCGAGAGAATGCCCTGGCTTGCGCCCGCGCGCAATAGCACAACGGCCTGTCCTGTCAGAGATGAATCTGGGGTTGTTTAGGATCGATAGAAAATTCATCAACTAATTCAGGTTACAAAGCCTCCTAAATCACAGCTAGAGCTTTGCATTAAGGGTGAGTCCAGCGTCAGAGCCCCCTAAAGACCACGTTCATCGAGCACACCAATTTACACACCTTGCATGGTAATTCTTCAACCTCAGTCGCCCGCATTAGGGCCTGCATAACCAAATAAGAATGGCTCTTTCTTTAGTCCTGCGGTTACATTGCATCTATCTATACCTGCTGAGAGCGTGGATGTTGTTTGGTCCTCTCACGCCTGGCAAATGTGTGATAGCGCTCCTTTGTTTTCAAAAATTGACCGTATTCTCTCGATCGAAACGTTAACCCTCGTATACTGCTCAAATGCAATATCACATAGACCAAAATCACTCCCAGCCACACACATTTCAAAGATTGAAATGTCAAAGAAATATGATAATTTTAACAAAAGATAGTCTTACATTTTTAGATGGATTAAAATTGAGTTATTTGAACATTACCAGCCCAAAATGTATGAGATCCAAATACGTTATGCTAAGCCATCCAGTTATCCATTGGTGCCGTCGCGTGTATATCTACTACATACTCCCCTAGAAACGAATTTGTGACTGTGAGTTTGTTCACACAAATCCGGATCTACAGGGTAGATATAGAAGATTACTGGTCTGGACGCAGGTGAGGTAACAGGCCGCGCGAGGACAGGCAAATTGACTACGGGAAAAAAGGGAAACAAATGGAAACCAAAACAATCACACTGTTTCATCCGCGTATAGGCCTAAACATTCCCCTGTGTTACTTATGTCGATTTGAAAATATATAAAAAGATCCAGCCTATTATCTTAGGCCTGGCGATATCAGGAAATGCGTAGTTGACCCTGCCTGTGTGTTCTAAGTGCCACGGGGGTGTTCGCTGTGTTTGAGAGACAAGAATAGGAGAAGGAGGAGGAGGGGACGGGGGGGGGCACGGGGGGGGGTTTCAGGTGTAGACCGGTAGGGCAACGAGAGGCCAAGATATAGACAGCTCACCTTGACCTACTGGTGCGTCATTATCCCAGGTATCGATCAAGGTGCTGTCTGCAGCCCCAAGCATTCACGCTACTCTTCCCCTTCCGTCAAAGACTGTCAGCGGAAAGCACTCAACGCTGAACCCGGTGACGGCTGCTTTGTTCGCTAACATAATAAAGGTATATTGGTGTGCACAGGGCAGCGACTTTTAAACAAACTCCAATGTGTATTCGTTTATTTCTAACCCTTCCTAGACTTTTGTGCTTCACTAAGACACTTAACACATGGGGGAGGAAATTCATTTTTAAAACACGAGCAGTAATTTAGGCCGACAGGAACAATTATTACAACCCAAAGAACCCAAACTTAATGAAAACCAAAGTCACACCAAAAATACATGCAAATGGTATGTGTATTTAACTGGCTATGGGTAAGGTGAATACTATTATTACATTTGAAAACTGCAAAGCACTTGTTTTTCAAATGGCGCCTACCAATTTAACAGTACATTCGCAACAAAAGCAAAAGAAACCCAAGACACTGTCAGAAGGGGACATTTTTGTAGGGTCATTATGAAATACGGTTTGTGACTATATGACTTGCAATCGGACCATATTTCAGTGTGAGATTAAACAAATGGAGTAAAATGGTCAAGCGTGGCTCGCGCCCCGAACTATATAAAGACATGTGGTTTTTATGGCCGTTTTTTCCCCTTTTACGTCTGTAGCGGCCTAACACTAACCGCTCGAATAGGGCTTTCGGATGTTGGAGGACATAAAACCATTAAATATTCACGGAAAGATAAATAGACGATTGACTCCTTTCTCAATCCTTAGAGTAAAACACCATTTACGACCTTGTTAAGAAGTTTACTTGATCACACACAAGCACAGAGCCGTCAGTTCGTTTTTAAACCATTCTGCAAAATGCCAATTTACTTGGTCACTCTCTCTCTATCTGGCTATTTTATTATTACAGTACGAAGGAAAATAGTGTGGACCAAAAAACATTCGAGCCTACGAACGTCAAGGTAAGCCCTCTGCGATTTGGTAAATATCCCAACATTATCAACGTTAAAACGGCAAACATATTTTAAAAACAAAAAACAAACAAAAAAAAAACAACGGTGTGGATCGTGAGAGATACAAGTTATAGGGAATTTATAGAAATGCGATTTATATTAAAAATCATCATAGTAAAGAGTGCACTAGCAGGCTATTTTTCCAAACAGCCTTAGAATACGGAAAATTAAGAAAAAAAACGACATTATAAATTATTAGATTTAACCTATTAATACATGCAATATTAGTATATAAATACCGTATATCGACTCTATTAAATTAATAGGCTACATTTTTTAGGATTTGGAAAAATATTTTAATTTTGAAGGTGTTGTAGACTTAACAGTGATGACTATCTTTGGCTTTGCAACCAAGAGCCCCATCGGAAATTCTATCAATGAAAAAAATGTGACAAGTAAAATCCTTTTAAAATGATGTATTTCATCGATCTAATATTTACCACTCTGTAAGAAAGTAAAAACTTTCAGAGTGAATTATAACCTAGCTTGGCAATTTAAAGGTTTATAGGTGTTTTAAATCGATGCACTGGAAATATAATAATCTATTCTGTGCACGAATCTTTCTTTGCCTGTTCCTTTGTTGAAGAATTAAGGCCCAAAATGTAATTTAAGACAGCCGCACAGAGAGAGGGAGATAGAGAGACACACAATGTCATTTCAGGAAAAATAAAAAATAATAGCTTAGGGATTGAATGAACGCCTCAGTTATATTTACCATTTTTCCACTCATAAATATCAAATAAACGAAAAACACAAAGTATTTGGACAATCTTTAGCACCCCTAGCGTTTGCGTATTATTCGGCCTAATTAATTACTAATGCGCCATCTGAACAATCTGAAGGTTTTAAAGTCACATAGACCAACTGTAGTCAAACTATTGTCATAACAATCTAGATGACATTATGAGATTGGCTTATACATTAAAAAACAAAACGTTTATAAAACTACAAACAAAAATCACATCTGAACCCAAACTCATTAGGATATTTCGACTGACGTGATGTGATTCAAGACTATACACAAACAACAACAATAAGTTCTACTTTTTAACTTCTATAGGGGATAAATGAGAGAAAGTTCAACCCCAGTGTCCACTCTTACCCTTTAACCCCTCCCGGACCTCGACCTCTCCTTCACCCCTTCTAACTGCCCCTGTGAACGGCCCATACACGGACCTACAAACAGGGGCCATCTGGACCCATCCCAGAGTTCATATATTTCCACATCGACAGCCATTCAAAAGAAAAGGGTCACCCCTCAACTAGAGCTAAGGTAGATGATATCCCTTTAAGAAAACCACACACGTAGCATGGGATTGCATAACATAACCATAGCGCGTCTAAAACTTTGAATTTAAAGTCATAGCTGCCATTATGGATGGAAGGGGGGTGGGGGGGGGGCACTGCGCTCTCCGCAGTCCCAAAACACGTGGTCTGACACCCAGGCAGGCACCTGCTATTCAGAACACCGCGATATGTAAATGAACTCACAGCTATTTCTTTTTTACTTACTTGAATCCTCGGCGCGTTTAGATTCTCTTCTCGCAGTGTTTCTCTTTGC
Source organism: Galaxias brevipinnis (assembly GCA_036023535.2). Taxonomy (NCBI): domain Eukaryota; kingdom Metazoa; phylum Chordata; class Actinopteri; order Galaxiiformes; family Galaxiidae; genus Galaxias; species Galaxias brevipinnis. The sequence continues at coordinate 13,110 of JAVQIZ010222099.1, read as the reverse complement.
CCAAAATCGCAAGCTGAACAATGGACCCTCTCCGTCTCCCTTACACATATTGGCGGCTTTTTTCTGACTTTCCCTTGTCTCTCTTTTCGGCGTCCACTGCGATTTTCGTCCTCTCTCATTTCTTTCTAGCTAGCGCCACAGGTTTAGCCCATGACCTCCTCGCGCTACCTTTGTGCAGGAAACTCCCTGTCATTTCCCCGGGTTTCCCCTGCACGCGCATCTATCCGGAGAGCATATTAAGCGACTAAATGGACAAGGCGCGCGGACATTAGAACTATCCAAAGTGCGCAAGCCAATCTTCGACACGTCAGGCTGTAGCTTACTACCATAAGAGGACGAAAATAATAGGATAAAGCAGCACGAGACCAACTCCATCAGTCCTGTCAAATACAACGCGCCATTGTCGCTTTAACCTTGCGTGGACGCGACTATACGAAGAGGCTATCCCCAGCACAACCGCATTCTCACTCTTAAAAAATACAAAATATAATGTCCAGATATTTTACTAAATGAACATTACCCTACTAACCATTGCATGTGGACACGACTAAACCACCGAGCACTTTGGAAGGCATTTTGTGTTGTGGACTCAAGTTTTCGTATTAATCTGCCAGTTTGGCAGTCTTTGTTAGACAGCGAGGCGTGTCAGAGTCCCCAGTACATTTTAATATTTGTTAGACGCGCTGACCTCCGTCTCACCCCGGCCCCTGGTCTCCCCCACTGACAGTTTCTATGATAATGCATGCACAGCCCGTTCAGTCATATTGAATCGTGCCCAGGTCATTACTTTGAAGAAAAATGGTTCGACGAAGGGGGCTCATTCAAAAAGGCTGTCCAAGCCTAGAAAGCAACTCAAGCATGGCACATTTGTCCATTTTTCTTTGTTGCGTAAATAAAATGTGCTGAGCACAATAGTGTAGAAATAAATGTGCAGTTAGCAAACCGGGATAAACGACACATGATACTAATAACCCATATAATATATTCTACTACATGATGTCGAATTATTATATTTATATTTTTTTCGTATGTTAAATGCTTATATTGATTTACGTATTCAAACTTCCTTTGGCCTTTGAAGTTACAAATTGGCTGTCATGCAGGTAGAGTCCATTGGTTATACATTTCATTATCATATAGGCCTAGTGGATTTATTGAGATTTCATGTTTTTACCATAAACACATCCTTCAACCTCGTATTTCATTTTTAAATGGATAACATTTTGGGATTTACAGACACCACAACATATTGAGGTTCGACAGTGAGGGAGTTTAATTTTTGCTATTATTCGATGCTATAGGCTATATTGTAAAATGTTTAAAATCAAGACGCTTATAATTCTTTCCGTAGACTTTTAGGGCCACGTTTAAACTTTATAAATTAAAATGCAGGACTGTTGCCTGCCAAGCAACGGCGCACGCTACTATGGAATTAAAATGAATTCAGTGAACTCGAGATGAACCCGGCAGGGACGTTTCCCATAATAGAATTATTCACCATTTTCGCGCTTTGTTTGTCAAAATTCCAACCAACCAGAATTATACAAACTCGGTAGCTATCATTAGTCCAAATGTTTGTCAATAACGTAATTATTTATTTACTAAATTATCAATTTTCTCCTTTCTATATCCCCTCTACATGACTACGTCTCTCTCTCTCTCTCTCTCTCTCTCTCTCTCTCTCTCTCTCTCTCTCTCAACAACCCCCAACCATAAACCATACATCAACAATATGTGTCCAAACGCACCCATTTACCCGGTTGACGTAGATAAAGAGCTATAGGGCCTACGCAAATAGAAATGCGCTGCTCTATTTGTCCTTGAATTTGCCAAAGGCGGACTGGTGTGTCATTCTGCAGTATGGACCAAGCAAAGCTACCCATACACTCACTTTATTTGTTCTGTTAACATGGGGTGGAAGGTCCGACACTCTAAAACCCAGTGGAGAAAGTTGTCACCTATGTGGTCAAAACGTCGTCAAACAACCCCTATTTCTGGGGACCAAAGTAATCTGTCCCTCAATTCACAGCGAGACGAAAAACCTGTTGTTTCTGTGTGTATACAGGGGAAGCGGAAGTTGTACTATTTCGTTTTCACACCTCTTTTCACAGATTTTTCATTTCATGCAGGCCTAATAAATCAGTTTTAACATTTTAGTTACTTAATTATAATACGTAATTCCAATATTTCGTCAATGTTCAATTTTTTTGTTTGGCTATTGATAAGAACAATGTTTTTTTTAATTTTCGTCTTTGAAATACTTCGTCTTTACACCGCGCGCTATATAGCCTACCACCACGGACCTCTTGCGCCTGGGAGAATTCCACTTTTTTTTGTTATGTAAAAATATCAGATATTTATTAGGGAAAACATTTTTAGACTAGTTTGTGTTGAAAAGCTAAGTTCAAAACCACAATTCAGGCAAAATCCTTTGCAGTTATTTTAGCAATTCCCTGCGTAATGCTATTAATTTATTTTTAAACCAATTTGGTAGTTTTTATTAGCAGGCAGAATGCATCTTTGAAACACAACAGGAGCGTCCAAACACACCGCCGCTATACATAGCGTCACCACAAACGTGCATAATTATTTTTTAACAATTAACTGGTATATTCACATCCTACGCCTTTATTTATAATTCTAAACTATTTATTTAAAGTGCTATTCCATAATATGGACTGCCATTGATCACGGTAAAAAAGAAAAACAAAAAAACGGCATTTTGTAAAATCGTGTAATTGTAGGCTGTAAATGCAATAAAGTAACAGGTTTGCAAAAGCGTGTACTTAGTTACAAAAAAAATTTAACTATCAAAAACGAAAAGGCTTTTGTATAAATTTTAAGCAGAGGCTTGATGGATATAGCGTCGCCAAAAAATAGCCCTAAATGTAAAGGTCAGGGTTCAGAAGTCAGCCAAAGGAAAAACTACATCTGTCATTGACGGCTTTGCTGCTTTTATTCAGAATTTCCAACAGTGTTAGCAAATAGGCTTTAGTTTTTAACATGACACTAACGTGCCCCTGCTTGTGTCATTTGGCCCCACTTCAACCCGCGCGACAGAACAGGGATGTTCCGTAGGGCAAGCACAGCTAACACCTGCATTATGCGCAAGTTGAGCGCGCATGGACCCCCAATGTCACAGAATCCCTTCCGTTCCATTCCCCACAATCTGGACGGCCATTTTTCCTCTTTCTTTTTCTTCCTCTCCCTGTAGCAAGCAGGGGGCATGCTTTTGTCAGCGCCGAAGGTCAGCCCTTCACCTCTCCCTCGCCTCTCACTATCATTTCTCTCATCTTCGTGTATAGACAATCTGTAGCCCGCTCACTCACCCTCTCCCTGCTCGACTCCCCCGCCTGTCCCTCCTCTCCCACCATCTCCCCCTCTGCCATTGACATCCAGCAATTGGTCTAGAATACTGAGACAACAGCCCACGGCGGAATCACGCACGACGTAAACTTTTGACCCCTCAACTTTTCGACCCCGTGCAATACAGCCAGTCTACCAATACTGGAGTCACCCACATCGCTGCGGGCGAGATGAGACTTAAGGCTAGAGTGCAGATTTACACTCTTATCGCCTTTCACTGAAGATACTGTTGCTGGCACCATCTTCAGTTTGGGGTTTTATTCTTTAGTAGGCTTCTAAGCAAATGGAAGACAAAATTAAAACAGACGAATTTGAACGTTTTTTTCAGGCTGTGTTCGCACCGTTACCGTTTAATCAAACCAACTAAGATTGCTGGCAGCTGTGTATTTTAGATCTTAGAAAGGGTGATTAGGTTATCGTCTGTTAGAATTCAAATTGCCGAGGCGCGTGGTGGGTGTAAGATAAGGAAGTGCTCGGGCTCCACAACTCTCTCTTTCAGTTGTGAACTTGGTCTTAGGCGGGCTCTGCTGGCGACGCGAGAGAGCTGCATTCGGAAGGAAGATTTGACAGTCATGGGAGTGCCAATGTTATGTTGATAAAGGTAATGTTGTTAAATTAACCAAGGCAATGCAAACTATTTAAAAGGAAATTAAAATAATTAAATTGTAAATAAAATATATATATTTTTTAAATACTGTTTTAAAATAGTGTAGCCTATAGCTACTGTCGATAGCACAATTGGGCTGACCGGATTTCTGTAATTCCAAAGAAAAAAACTAGGCTGCAAAAAAATATCTGAAAAAAAGCAGATGTTTGGAAAAAATGAAATAATGTATTATGTTCGTAATCTAAAAGTGTCAAAAATGGGAAATAAAGCCCACATTGCAGGACACAAATAGTTATTTATTTTTTGACCATAAGTTGGGTGTATGTTTAGCTGACGTACTTTTGTTTGTTTTGAAAATAATTTAAATGTTATTGCATTATAGTAAAAACAAAACAGTACAACATGTGAAATAAACAAATAAATATTTTGTGCAATCTTTCTCTCAAAACCTAATGATTTTATATGCAAAGGCGCTTCAATCAAATATTACGTTTCTCTCCCTCATATCTTATCCCATATTAAACAAAAAAATACAGAAAAACAAATGAATCGCCTGTATAACTTCAAATATTTACAAGGCGACGGGGTTATCGCCCTACTTAATTGAAAGAACAAACAACGGCCATACAGTTTTCAAAACCTTATCTAGAACCACAAGGCCATATCTGATTGGCAAAGGCAGTTGTTCTATTGCAAACACATAGAAAATCACAACCAGCTTTTGTTGGAATCAAAAGGGACGAGGCACATGCTGCGTTTTAGCTACAGCGAGTTATAGGATGTTTTCTCTTGACTTCCAATTATTTCGCTAGTCGGATGTCGAAGACTATGGAAACATTAGGTAAACGTATTTTCCATTTCCCTCTGTCCGTGCGAAACACACACACACACACACACACACACACACACACACACACACACACACACACACACACACACACACAAACACTCCCTGTGATTCTGCCGTATTCTTTCTGCTGCTGCTGCGCCTGCGCTCTGGAGCTCGCTGTGTTAGTGCATCGTTCGTCTGCTGACCTCTCGATGACTCTGGTTTTATGCATTATGGATGAGCTATGCGGCCAGATTACCCCTATCAATATGCAAAACACATTACGCTCCTCAAATGGCAATTTAAACGTTCAGAATCGTGGCGTTCCAATGTTCCAGGTCTTCAATCGAGAAATACAAGGATAGGTTGAAAGTTTGGAGACTTTTTTTTTAAACCCCTTTACTTTCAGAAATAGAAAAAGATAAAACTTTGAAGACGAACTTGAATTTATTTACAACAATATAGTGGTGTCGAATAGAAACTATCATTGGATTGCAGTTATTTAAACTAGGCCATTCATGCACTTTATAGCAAACTATAGGAGGCCTAGTTTAAATACTTTAGCAAATGCAGTTGAGACTACACCTACATATATGCTCCAAATATACACGTGCACTTTCCCATACACTTTCTGTGATCTATGCACGCTCATGTCCTGCCAACAAATCATCGAAACACACCCTAACCCCACGCCAAAGAACACACACACACACACACACACACACACACACACACACACACACACACCTTGCAGTGAAGAAAAGCTGTCGCCTAGTTACTCACCCACACATCTACAAACAGCTAGGCTCGAGCTAAGCCTTCTTTCTGACTGTTTCACAAAGTACACATAAACGGGAAACAGATGATGATGCAAACAATGTGCTCTGCCTCGCGGGGGTCTGGGTTACTGCTCGGTGAACAACTTTTTAAGAAGAAATTGCTTGTTGCGCGCTGCGGTTATGGAGAGGGCACAGGTTCAGCGTCCTCGCGACCGTAGGCCTATCATTAAAAAAAGGAAGCCGATGTAAAATTAAATGGAAGCCTCCGTCGCGCCCAGAGATTTCGCTTTCCTGTTTACTGCACGAAACTTCCTCAGTGGCTGACACACACACTCACACACACACATACACACCCAGGGGATACTGAGCAAGATATCCTAGAACGGAACTCGAGATTCATTTTTTACATTTGTGACGAGGCAGGATACAGATACAGCGAGAGCAGTTGTGAAGCCTGCGAACCAGGCCGCATATCCTGAAAAACAGGACTCAGATTCTCGCAATATGTCGCACTCTAAATGTAAGCTATCGATAATATAGAAGGAGAGAGAGAGAAAGGGGGAAATATTGTACGCATATTAGTCCTAATCCAGATATTGGCTATATACTACAAAGCCGATAATATTATCGTGATTAGTTATTATGAAGTATTATATTTGATTTTATCCCGCAGACGCAGGACGTTCAGGCTAACATAAGCATACAAATTTGGTAGTTTTTTCCTATTTTAAGATTCCATAATTTCTTGCAACACATGTCGGGGGCTCCCTAAATTAATGTCACAGTTCTTAATAAAGGATATTTGTCATAGAGCCAGGCTGGCTGGATAGAGCTTTATTATGCGTAAATTCTATACATTTATTACATTGTAAGATTTTAGTTTTGACGAAACTGTTGGCCAGTACTATTTTCTTATTTCTTAGCAGTTTACAGTGATTTAAACTGTACATTTTCACAAAATTAAACTGTCATAATTTGTTTTAAACATAGGCCTACTCATAGTTCTTATTGAATGTGGAGCATTGTTTTTTAGAATTTTTTATTCAATGCTCAGTGTGAGCAGGCTACTGGAATCCCCACATTGAAAAAAAAAACATCGGCTACATCTAAGTGAATATAATTAATTACATTTTAAAAGTTGAGAGACTTCCGAAAGCAAATCCCCCTTTTATTAGCAGCCGTTTGTCCGCTCGCCCAACTCAGCCTGCGTCCCTGTCGAGGTTCCCCTTTCAAAGAAGAACACTATTAATTGTTCTAATAATGGCACGGTTCTCTGATCGACGGTGGCGCTGCCAGAGACCCGCTGATAACAATCTGTAGTTCCTCCTTCGCGGGATGGAGTAAGGATTACATGTTTGAAAGTTTTCAGTTGGAAGTTTTAGCTACAGTTGGTATCGAATGTTAAGTGTCGTTTTGACAAAGTTCTTAAACAATTTACATGATTGATTTGAAAGAATGAAACACAACGAGGATATCGTGAAGAGTGCTGCGTTTCCAGAAAGCATTTTAGACTTGAGCTTCTCATCAATGACACATTGTTAAACTTTAAAAGTGTTTTTGTTAAAGGGTTTTTAATACGAGGCCGGAGTATTTCACTTCCATTAGTACTGTCATTCACACCCATCCTGGCTGGAAAATACTTGGGCGGTGGACGAACAAAGATTTACTTGTACCTCTGCATGCATATCATTATTGTGTGTGTGTGTGCGTGTGCGTGTGCGTGTGCGTGCGTGAGTGCGTGCGTGCGTGCGTGTGTGTGTGTAGTCTCTTTCTATCGATATTCCTTTGAATTAGTTGCCTATATAATTATGAACTTCTCAACTTTGAACTTGTATCCTTAACGGGTCTGAGAGATAAACGTTGATATGCATCTAATAAAAGCAGGATATACCTGCACTGGTGCAAATCCTACACATTAATATAAGACACTTCATTCTGAAATAAAAGCCTAACCGTAATCTAATATATCTTTACTTCCAAAATATAGATTTTGATCTATCATTAAAAAAAAAATCACAAGCTTAACGGAACGAAATGTTCAACATTACGCACAAATACGCGCGCAAAGCATACACACCTATTGTGCCAGTTGGGTCTGTTGGCATTCAAAGCGAGAATTGGGGTCACGGTGTGTGCACCAGTCACCAACTTACAGACAATAAATGTACCAAACCACACACGCAGAACGAGACAGTAACGGAACTATGACGCCGGTATCACATGTCCAACACACACGCACACAACACAAACACACACACACACACACACACACACACACACACACACACACACACACGCACACACTCTGCAGATTGCTCAAATATTGAAAGGTCCAAAGACTCGTCACCACATCGATACCCAAACAAGCAACATGAATGAATGACATGTTAATTCCACAGTGCCCTACCCTCTCCCATTCCCCGCCACACATAGCACTGAGCAAATCAACATGGCGAGCGGACTTACTGTGCGTTTGGCGCATTCGTTCTATCCACTGGGCACGTTTTCGCCCTGGAACGGTTCGATCCGGAGCTCAGGCATAGTGTGGACCGGAGGAGGACACGGTAGTGGCCTGCCCTCGCGCTCTACCCTCACAACTGACCCCTTTAGAATCCCTCCGAAGCAGTTAAACCGTCACTTGCATTCTAGAATGTGAAATATATAGTACATTGTCAACTCCCCAAAACCATAAAACTAACTTTATGGACCCCACGTGACTTTTGAGAGCCAGTAAGGGGTATCTGTCTGTGGCCTGGGAGATTTTTACGATCTAACTTCAAGATAAAACCCTCATCCGTATGACATGTAAATGTCATAGCTTCTTTTGGTATAGTTTAGCCAAAGGGGGGAAGCAAATGTCTAAACTCAAGTGGTAGAGCAACGCTCAGGATATCAGGCTTTTAAAGGCAGGACCTTCTTTCGGCCCTCAAAAGCACCTTATGTGACCAGAAAAAAACTCTGTAGTCTACAGGAGCTCGGTAAGTGTCAAAGTTTAGTGCTTGCTTACAGTAGGAGAACTCAACTAAATTGTTTTGGAGGGCCGTCGTTTATCCCAGTGGAAGCAATTATAGAAAACACACTATATTTCAAGTGGGGTAGTTTGTACGTCTAAGTTAATCAACAAGATAAGAAGATACGTAATGAATGCGCTCTGAAGAGTTTTCTTACGTGTTCAACTTGTTTTTGAATTGTTGTTGTTATGTTAGTTATAGTTGACACACATCCTATTAGTCAGTCCACATCAAGAAACGGGAATGTGCTTCGATCTTTTATGAAATTGTATATATGTGTGTGGTTGAGTGGTTTATAATAGTTATTTTAAAGTTTGTTGTAGGTTTTTTTTACCCAACTACTGTAATGAAGAAAACTGGGTTCACATGTAGCATACACATTAATAAATCTGTTTAAATAAGAGCTACGTTAACCATAGTAACTTTGTGTCTCACACAGGTAGATACCTCCAGGTATAGACGTGACTTAGACCTTGATGTAGACCGGCTTGTGCGTAGTGTTTGCGAAACAGACATGAGAGTGATCAATAATTAGCGTGGTCTAAAGCTTTGGTCTGAGTATGAGGAACTTTATTCTTTTTTTTACTCCAAGATAAGCTACAAACAAATACAAAAAGCGTTTTGGCAAAATGCGAACAGGCAGGCAGCCATGACAGGGGCCATTTCCCCCACCCCACACACGCGCACACACATGTCTTACACTCCGCCAAGCTACAAATAGCCAATTGGTCACATTTAAAAATGTCTAATATATACATCCTTTCTGGAACATAAGCATGATCCAATAATATACAATTACATTTTTAATATAACTATACACACGTATGAACGGATACAGGAGTTTTTTTATACACAAGATTCCCTTCTTTTTTGTTCCAAATGTTTTGAATGATTATATTTGAAACACACGGACTAAATTCAGTGATATGAGTGAAGCAGTGTGAGAACGTGTGAAGGACCACCGACACGCACAGAGGTGAGACAGGGGACCCCTATACTCTATAGCTTCAAATTTAGGCAGACGAGTCGCCCACAGCTGTAAACGTAAAATGATACACTCGTTATAGGTAGTAAATAAGTTATAACATTAAAGAGCTCACATGCCAACGTTCAAGAAAGCATTAACATAGCACTTGACACAAACAATATGTATTACAATTAACAACGGGCGGCATTTTTCTCATTTTTTACCCTCCAAACAAGAATTAAAAAGACAACAACATATGAACACTAACTTTTTTTTTTATATTTAAGCAGTACCACAGTAAAATTTAAGTTTCCCTAAACATCAACAACATGCCAAAAAAGTGCCGCTCTACTATACAGTACTCATAAGTGTTTTTGAAACCTATATTTTGAATCTGTGTATAGGCATATACTTTTTTTCTGCTGTATTCTTATTTTTTAACTCAATGGTGACAGCCTATTATTGTTGACTTGCATGGTCATTATGGCTGAAAAGCGCTTCCTGCCGTCGCGAGACTCATGCTCTTCAGTTTGTTGTCTTTCTTCCACTTCATCCTCCGATTTTGGAACCAAATTTTTATCTGACGTTCTGAGAGGCACAGCGCGTGGGCAATCTCTATCCTCCTTCGCCTGGTCAGGTAACGGTTGAAATGGAACTCTTTCTCCAGCTCGAGCGTTTGGTACCGAGTGTATGCCGTTCGGGCCCTTTTGCCGTCTGGTCCCGTCATATCTAAATTGGCAGCAGGGTAAAAAATTGACAATGCAAACGGGGATGAATATGAGCCAGAGTGGCGTAGGTCACCAAAGCATATATACAAGCAAATAGCCCAAACTCCCTCACTACACACACTGTCCTTCAGCGACCAAGCCAGGTTAATGAGCTCAACTCCGTGCGGGTATAAAAGGCAATGTTTAAACGTCTAACCCTTTCCATTTATTAACACAATGTAATACATTATTTCTATTGAAAGCTGTCAGTTCCAACACATAGAATGATTTAGCTTTTTTATTTTATTTTTTTTTATTTTTTACAAGAGACAATGTTTTCTTTACATCCCTGAACTCATTTTCTTGAATCCCCCTTTTCTTACCCCCTCCATTCTCAACATTTTATTGCCCTCGTCCTCTCCCCCACCTCGGTAATAAAGTGCACACACGTAATAAAGCTTAACTTTTCAAAGGAACAGCAACTTCTAAGTCTTCCTGGTTTCTCCTCTGCCCTCTCTCCCACCCCGCTCCCATTCTCGTGCCCTCGGCTCGTGGGGCTGCTAGCTGACTGCCTTGGCAGATTTACGAGGCTTTGTGGAATTTGCTAAAATAAAAGGCACCATCCGGCGCCACGGAGGAAACGGCTAACGAATTAAATCGACACACTGAGCAAACACACTAATACAAACACAACCAATGAACCCCCCACTTTTTTATCCATGTTATGAACATTCTAAAAAGTGATATAGACGTGATGTACCATGGCTAATGTGTAGTTTCCTCATCCAAGGAAATATCTGTGGTGTTTGTCCATCGTTTGGTGCCGTGCTAGTCGAGGTGGCAGTGGACTCCTGTTTCTGTGTCCGTGGACCCGGGGTGTTGCCGGAGCTGCCACGGTGCTGCTGCGTGCCCTCCTCAGTCTCAGACGAGGCGCTCGCCTCGTCTATTTCTGTGAAATGTGCTGTGCTGTTGGCGAGGCTACTGGCCGTCGCCGCGGCTCCTTGGTCGGACGGGGGTGTGGAGGAGCATTTGCGTCCTAGGCTCTCGCCGTTGTTGGAGCAGGGCATGGACTCCGGGGAGGCGAGCGAGCAACTGGACGCCTGTCTAAACCGCGTCTCCGGGGCGGGGGACTGGAAAGCACGGGAGTTATCCCCGACAGACCCAAAGTGGTCGGTGTTTCCAGAACGATTGACGGTTAGGTCCATTCCATTGTAGTTGTAGCCGTAAGAACCCGAATGCATGGTGCCGGAGTCCCTGTACGAGCCGCTCATAGCGGTGCTGCTAGTTCCATAATTTAGTAACTGATAGTCGGGGCCATTTGGGTAGCGCCCTGAGAACGAGTTTACAAAGTAAGAGCTCATTTAGGTTGTTTTAGAGGGCTTGATTTGTAGATCTTGGTCGTTATAACGCTGTGCTTCACGATTTATGATGTATTAATGAATTATAGCAATGCACTGTACTTCGTTTTTGCTATGTATGCGGCCAAATATGGGGGTGGGGGTGCGTTTGGGAATCACGTGCTTTTGTTGACCAGTCGTAAATTCTCACTGATGACTTCAAGAGGTAATTCATGCTCTATGGTTACAAATGATGACGAGGAAGGAGTCGTTCGGCTCAAGTTAACGTGTGCTTCCCCAGTACGCAGCAGTGCAGCGGGTGAGCTGATAGCGTCACCTACCGGGAATATAATTTATTGCAATAAAAGAGGGAGTCCAAAAGAAAGGAGTTTGTATGCTCCGGATTTAAGGCTATTTTCCTCCCCGATAGAAATGATTTGTGCCTCCATTATGTTGCTTTATCGGTTGTTGCTATCGCAATATCATTTAGCCTTTTGATTGACCTTTCCTATGGGCAAAAGTTCTGGCATTTAGCAGTAAATAGATTGTTAATATAATATTATCAATGGTGTAACACCAGCTCAAAGAGACGATCACATCGGGTTAGAAAGGCACAGCCAAACCCTTCTACGAAACTCCATGAAAACATCTCTCTAGAATTGGGTCGATAACTCTCCGCTATCAATCAATGTTATATATGAATGTTATACAAATACATAATGTTAACAAAACTATAATTATTGGCCCACCAAGTCATATAACCATTTGGATAATGTTTTCAACGAATGCCTTAAAAATATGAATACATAGTTGCGTTGTAATAAAATACATTGTTTCATAATAAGGTAACAGTAAATTGCACCGTGGTTACGTTGGTGACAACTACACTTTAGTATTTCACAATAGCTTTTGTCATAAACAAATATAAAATTAATTATCTCCCAATAATTAGGTATTTCACAAAAAAATTTCCCTAGCGGGGAAAAACAAGGCCACCTGACGAGACAAAGAAAATGTATAATATTATCTATGCTGTTCATTTGTTAATTTTTGTTTCCACTTAATTTGTTTCTAAACGCTCACTGCTGGTGCAAGTGTTTTCAGGTATAAAGGTGTGACGAGAAAACGAAGGTTTTTTTGTTTTCTTTCTTGTTGACCTGCAGTCGGATTTGCCTCGGTGTATTTTGCAGCACCATGCAAAACCAGAAACTGGAGCCCTTCACCCAGCTGCGCAACAGGAATGCAAAGGACATGATCTAGGGAAATGGTTTCAGATTTATGATTTGTTGACTGGAAGGTGCAAGGTAGTTCGTGTGTGTGTGTTTTCCTTGACATGGGAATTCTTTCAGCGAGAATATACTTTTGTCAGACACACACCCACTCACAAATACATAAACACACACACACGCACACACACACACACACACACACACACACACACACACACACACACACACACACACACACACACACACAAACACAAAGAAAAATATAACAACACACAAAC
>JAVQIZ010222080.1:0-11610 GCA_036023535.2 Galaxias brevipinnis | reverse complement strand
GTGTGTGTGTGTGTGTGCTGTATGTGTGCCATCACGTACGCATACTATCAGTGTAAGTAGGTCTGCTTTTGTGTGTGTGTGTATATGTGTGTGTGTATATGTGTGTGTGTGCACATGCTTGCACAAAGCCTATGGCATACCAGGACCCCAGCACCTCTTAAGTGCCAAGCGTCTCCATCCGGGGGCCAATAGTCATGCTGCTTTGACACTGCCCATCTGGTGGCACGGCCCCTCAGGTGGCATGGCGCCCCATATGCCCTGCTGGCTGGGTGTTGCCGGAGCCAAACAAAATTCACCCTTCAGACGGGCCAGGAAAAGTGAAGGAGCAGTCGGAAAAGCATTTGATGTTCCAAGTGAACTTTACGCTACCCCTAGCCCTGCCTGCCTGCCTGCGACACATATACACACACACACACACACACACGCACACACACACTCACACACACACTTCTAATATAATAATATTAGCACACTCTAATAATAATATTTGATTTTGTTTAACAATATATATCGAAATGTTAAGTCTACTGTGTAGTTTATATCTACTGAAGTTCTTGCCATGCATGCAGATAGATTACTAACCTACAACACTTTCAAATCCAAAGTTATTTGTGCCTAATCTTAACACACATTTGAAACTTATTAGCTGTGGTTTCACAGTCGTAGCACATCTCGCAATTGTCCAAAGTCATATTGATTGTATTCCCTTAACTTTGGAGTATATCCTGTCTATACTTGGGAGTACGTATACATTCTCTGAGTGGAGAGGTCTGGCCCTTTGAGCCCATTACGTCATTCTACAAGCTGCAACTCTAGTTGGGCTGAGGCTGCTATAAGCTCTTATAGGTTGCCCTCTGCTGGTTGTATCCTGACATGACACCTGACACCTCAGGCTGACGCTTCTGGATTGATTAAATGTAGAGGGATTCTCACAACTGAGAAATTCCGTTTCATTTACGGCAAAGGCAGTGTATACTCATTCGGCTGAAGAAATGTGTCATTATTGCATTGTTATAGCACTGAATAGGTTTGACACGCATGTATTCTCTCCCTCTTTGTCTCTCTCTCCTTTGTTTCTCTACAGCTGAACTGGAGTTTGTTCAGATAATAATCATAATTGTGGTGATGACAGTGATGGTAGTAGTGATCATCTGCTTGCTGAACCACTACAGAATCTCCGCCCTGGCCTTCCTCACGAGACACAGCCAGGCCCGCCGACGAGACCAAGCCACGCAGCTGGTGAGTGTGTGTTGAAGCGAGCCTCTGTGTGGCTGTGTTCTGTATTCACTGCATCGAGGCGTATGCTTTCATAACAGAGTCCTGATCACCTCCACACAAACCCAGACAGACCCCCGCCATGGTCCAGACTCCAAACTACTGCATTAGATCCTAATAGAAGCTGGCTGACACTCAGGAGTCAAACTTGACCCATAGCTCCTTTTTATTCAGGGAAGTACAGAGTGCAGTGGTGCAGGGGGGTGAGGGGTGCATAAGAATAAAATGGATAAGACAAAAAAAAAAGAAAAAAGTCGACTGCATTCCCCCTGGTGCATGTATGCCTTAGGACAAATAAACAAAAAAAACTCACGCACGCACACACACACACACTAACACACTCCTCACAGCAGGGGCTCTCCTTTTACTCAGCACTTTCTGCCAGCCTATCTGAATTTGAACAATCTCTCCCTCCCCTCTCTCTCCTTTTGTCCTCTCTTCCAGGACGAGTGTATTTGGCCGACAGACAGTTTGGTGACGCAGCACGGGACCACTGAGGTGAGAGGGAAAACAGCAGGAACATCACATGTTTGTTACATTTATGATCTTTCTAGTCTTTTGCATCTGCTTCTAAAGAACAGGTGTCCTTGCTAGACAACATGCCAAACATTCATGATATAAAATCATGTGTATAGATATACACAGTATATACATATAAATAGTGTTTAGCCTTATACAATCCCTTCTGTTCAATGGTTTTGACCCTGAATGAAATAAATTGAAAACTGCTTGAAGCACGAAAAAGAAGTCCGAGACCTGTTTAAAACTGTACCCCATCCTTAGCGCTTGTAATCACAAGTATAATTTATACCACAAATTAAAATTCTCCACCCAGGTAATGTACGGGCCAGGGGGTCACCATGAGCGCTTCACCAACAACCCACCGTCCTTTATGCAACAACGAGAGCAGCGCCTGTGCCGCTTCCAGCCCACCTACCCCTACCTGCAACAGGAGATCATCAACCTACCGCCCACTATCTGCCTGTCGGACGGCGAGGAGCTGCCCCCCTACAAGGGCCCTTGCACCCTGCAGCTACGGGACCCCGAGCAGCAGCTGGAGCTAAGCCGAGCCTCGGTGCGAGCGCCCCCCAACCGGACCATATACGACAGCGACCTAATAGACGTTTACGTGAACAGGGGAGGCGGGGGCCCAAGACCCCCAAGTAGTAACTCTGGCGTGACTGCTGCCAACGCAAGGATGGAGGGTCCGCCTCCAACTTACAGTGAGGTGATGGGACATTACCCTGGTTCCTCAGCGTTCCATAGTCAATGCAGCAATAATGCCCCGTCGGGTCAAAGGTTAGGGAGTCACAGTTCCCGGACAGTCCACCAAGGGGGGAAATGGGAAAGCACAACGGCAGGCTCTGGCAGCAACAGCAAAGACAGTCGGCGGGAAAAGCCAGTTTGAGAGAGGGTAAAAATGGCTGTTGGAGAGCACCAACAAAAAAAAACTCCTGTCTCTCTCACCTTAAGGGGGGTCACCTGACCCTCTCAGTACTCCTATTCCATGCACAAGTTAAACAAAAACTGTGGAGCCTAGCATACAAATGATTTGTTTTTGTATTTTTTGCTAGAGCTGTGGATTTTGCTTGATTACTACGGCTTGATAGCTCATTTAATTCTGTTAATTTTTTTGGGATAGGTTTTCTTTTATGTATTATATAATTGTTGAAATGACGATTCTGTTTGAAAAACTTAAGCCTGGTCACAGGTAAAGTTGTATTCCTTCTTTTCATGTTATTTTGGTTTTCCTGGATCTGTGCACAAACTTTTAGAATCAAATCAATTACAAATTTGTAGTGCCATGATTCATACGATCTTAATCAAGGAGATGCATAACAACAAACAAAGAAAACTAAAGTTGCACTTATTGTTTGATTTTTTTTTATCTATCTAAGTTATGTTATCAGTAGGTGTGATGGGGTTTGTTTTTGTTGAATGACAACTGTGATTGGTTGAATGATATCTGTAACGCTGTTCTAGCCTAAAACTGTCACATTTATAATTAACATCCAATCAAGGGTTCTTTTCCAATCCGAGAGACATCTTAATTAGGAAATTTTTGTACTTCTGTCAAGTAGCACTTTATATGTCTGTCAGATCATTGTTCCTAGGATCCATTGGTAGCTGGAGGAGCCGTGGGAAATGAAGCTTTTACAGGGTATACCCTTATAGGCCAGACTAGACCAGAACACAACCAGAACATTTCCCATAAGTACATTCTTAAGGAATTTACCCAAATGCAAGTTTTGTCTCCTTCAAAGCACAGCATTGTGTAACTATAATATCTACCATTCTTTCTGGACCCTATTTACTATCAGACCTAACAACAGACAAACTAATACTAGATCATTATCAAATTTTTTGGGCTGAGACTTGCTTGTATCAGGATGATAAGAAAGTGACCTGTTATAAAAAGTATGTTTTGATTATGGGAAAACAAATGTGAAGCGTTGGCACAAATATTTTACAGCATTATTAAGAATGATGAGAACATGTATGGAATGGAAGCGGATTGAGGATGTATTTTGTTTTGAATGCTTTTGAGACCTGGTGATTGTTTTGGAGCCAAACCTTTTAAGAAGAACCACTTTTTTTGTGGGGTCGAAGTTTAGATAGACCCACATCAACAATTTTATTAAAGCAAATATTTATTCTTATTTATTTGGTGTTATACAATTTGAGGGGACATTTTTGTGTTGGATTCGATATACGGCAAAGCCATTTGATAAGCGCAAGCTGTCACTATTTTTTGTAATTTAATACAGTGAATTTCATTTTTTCATAATGTTTTAACAAACTCAGATAAAAGCTGTAGTTTTGCTCCAAGTACAGGTCAAAAGATGGAGGGTAGCCTTGTCTTCTTTTAAATCTTAAAAAATGTATTTCGGCTCCTTGAGACTCGTTTTTAACACACGATTTGAGTTACTCAGTATTGCTGCTGCTATGCGCTGCTTCTTCTGGCTGCTGCTGCTGTCAATGTTAGTACGTCAGCTTTTCCATTTGTTAAAAATAATATTATTTAGAAAACATAGAAAGTAGATGTTTGTGTCCTTTTTTATGTTTCTTTATCGCTTGTAGAATTCTGTGCTCTTATAGTTCTAAAAGATAACTTTTTGTTTTGTTCTCAAGTCAAAAGGGTTTGAAATGCATGTTACAATTATGTGAGCAAATCTGGTGCCTGATGGTGATGCTCAAGCAAGCACCCATAGGAAACCGCTTGCACTCAAAAAGCCCCCACCTTTGTTGTGCCTCACTTCCAATGGTGCTTTTTTTCAGTGGTATGACTCTGTTTATTTGTACGGTGCTGTATATAACTTTAATATATTATGCACATATCCTACCCAATGGGTAGAACAACCACGAGAGAAACATTGTTAATACTGTAATATAATGTATAGATGATATTAAAAAGGAAAAAAATTACTTGGTGGCATTGTTTTTTTGTTAATGCCTATAAGTGTCGCTTTTCATTTCATTTGTAAGAAAAGTGTGAGTTTGCAGAGATTACAGATGTTATAGTAACATAATACAAAATATAAAAACTTGTTCTATTTTTTTGTTTTAACGATACATTTTAAGGTTATTTGATGAAGTGAAGGCCCTATGATATACCGTTATATACATTACACTATAAATGCTACTACTAAAACATTTTAAAAGGTTGCCTGTTATTTCAGCATATAATAAAACCCACTTGACTAAGAACAAATGCAGCAAGCCGAGTTGGGGAATGGTTTATACTGTGTATATATAGTGTGTATATATACTGTGTGTGTGTATATATGTATATACAGTATATATATATATATATATATATATATATATATATATGCACACAGTAAATAAAACTATTGACTTATCAGTTCCATAAATATAGAATACTTTGTATAAGGGCCAAAATAGTTATTGATGTAACTTTTGATATAATAATAATTTCTGGCAGTCATAGACAGTCAATCTTTCTAGAATAGCACTACCAAACATTATTGTTCTGTGTCTGCCATTGCCCTTATAAAGAAATGAGCAAAGGACAAGCAAATCTTTCTACCAAGACTTGCACCCTGTCACCTTGGTCGGAACTCCTGTTGTGCCCTCTCAAATTTGCAACAGTTGGCAAATCTGAACGGCTTCATCACTGCCCACATTCCACAATTTGAAGAACCAGGATTTACACCTTTATCTTTCTTAGCCTGGCACTTGAGATGGGGATGCATTTGACAGTCTGATTTGTTGTTTTTCTTTACCTTGCAGGTTCCTTTGCACAAACATGTTTTGCTTAGCAACTGTATTAAAAAGAGGAAAGCTAGTTTGAGAGTCAGATGAGGTATAACGTTCATACCAAAATCATTTGGCTGATGCTTACCGGAGGACCTGGGAAATTTGAAAAATTCATTTTCTAGTTGGCCTTATGCGAGTATACCCCTTAAAGTCCCTTAAATGTAGTGCGCTATTAACAAGTTGATTTTGATCTGTAATAAATAACTTAAGTCCCTGAAAAGATTATGCAATGATTTTTTTATCAGTCACTTCATTAGGGCACTATTTCTAAAACATAAATATATCAACCCCTTTCTAAATGTTGCAATTGTATAATCTTATACAGAATCAGTGAAAATATCATTAATACACGGTTGTTTAAAAGTAACCATTAATGACCGTCAAGAAAAAGTTTTAAAATAATAAAAAAAGTTTATTTTGCTATCGGTTACAAAGTAAAAACCTCACAAAGAGAACATGATACAAAGTCATTGAAACTTGCCCACAAAAAAAATATTATGGGTATCCTGGTGAGATTGTACTGTCCTGTTGGTAGAGTTGCTTCAGGATGAATTAGTCTTAATTTAGGATGAGGGGCCTCTTCTCATAACTTGGGTGGGTGATTCAAAAAGGTTGCAGGCATGAAACAAGATAAGAATACAGAAATGGGCAATCCAGGAAAGAAAAAAGGAGACGATTCACATCACGTCTAACTAATGAAGTGTCCCTGTTTCTTCAGTCCTGTGTTTCCATGCTTTCGTCCTCTCCATCCCCGCCTTCCTCCAGCGCCTCCTCCTCCTCTTCCTTCCTCTCCGGAGGCTTTTCGTATGCCTTCTCAGAGGGCGTGACGATCACTCCGTCCCAGGTGGACATCTCTGAAGCAAGGACTGAGCGAGGAGAACAGAAGGTGGTGAATTCAGGTACTATCATTTGAAAAAAAAACTCCTTTTTTTAATGTGTTTGAAAACTTCACTCACAGCTTGCATCTCCCTCTAGTCCCAGAATCTTCCTGTAGCCTCCATGAGAGAGCACCCTCACCAACGTCTGTGCTGTGAAACACACCATATCCTAGAAAAAAAAAGAGGAACATCTGTCTCATCCTGGGGAATGATAAATCAATGAATAGACAGACAAAGCTTAGGATCAAGCCACAAACATTACAACACATTTGTTTTGCCATTGTTGGCCGCCGTGTTACCTGCTGCTCCAGAGTCATTACTGTGTGCACCCGGAAGTTTCCGCTCTCACAGGGGTCAGTGATACCCACGGACCCCGGCAGGAAGAGCCCTGCAGCAAGCATCTGTAGGCACCGTCTACAAAAAGACAAACCCCACCATATATGTGAAAATGTTCAAAAAGGCACCACTTACAAATGACTGAAAATACATCATCAAATAAAACACACAAGCTAGGGACTAAAGAATGACTGCACATGAGAGACAAACTCACCTGTAAGCCACATTAAGTGACAGAGGCTGCCTGGACGGATTATTCATGACCGCAGAGTGACCCTTTAAGTAAACAATATGATTTACCCTTATGGACAATTACTACAGCCAACATCTTTAATACTTGCTTTCCCGTCTTAACAACACAGGTGCCTTAGTTTACTTAACTACGTTCAACCCAGTTTAAATATTCTTTATAACTTAGAGCAAATGTACAGCAGAGTGGTTTGGCTAGTTGCATTGTCAATGAAAGACCGACAGGGTGAAACAGGTACATTAACATAAAGTTGGACTGGCGATATTACCAGAAGATCCAGGATCCACGGAGTCAGGGGTTCAAACCCTGGGAAACGCACCCTCAGGTCCTTCAGCAACCGGATCAGAACTTTGACCCTTCAGGACAACAAGCAGTCAAGAAACCTGATAAACTAACTACATGTCATTTATCATTTAACTATGTAGAAAGGTATGAAAACAATCTGAATTAGATTCATCACTATTCTCCAACTTGATCATTTTGTATTTTAAATCGCATACCTAAACAACATAGAACTACTTCATGTCAAAGGCCCACATTGACTCAACAGTATAGCGTAATATTGATGCTGTCTGCAACCATGTGTTTTTAGTGTTTTTGCAATCATCATCTGTTAGTCTAATTGTCACATACCTTATATAATATATCTTTATTGCTCTACAACAGAGGCTGAGAGTTGAGCAGTTGAGACAGTATGAGTGGAAAAGGGCTAAGGTGTCTTACGTTGATTGCGAGGCGTTCTCCTCAAACCAGCGGGCGTGGCGGATTGCAGCCAGGGCACTTTGCAAAACCTTGATATCCACTGTGGAGAGAAAACAGGTCGTTCACAATCACCAATATTTACTTCCAACCGAGTATCTTTCTATCAAATCATTGTGAGTAGAGAGAGAAAGGCTGTATCAGAATAGCACAAAATCATTTTCTATAGTCGGTCAAAACATTTGTTTATTTGTTTGTTTATTATTCGTCTATTTATTTTATTAAAACCAAAGCCTTAGACAAACATAGTAATATATTCACTGAAATTATGTTTTTTAATGCTGGGTGTGTGAGAAGGTATGTGTACATACGATGAAGTTCGGGGTCCAACTTGCGCAGGTTGGGGGGAACGGTTGTAATGAGAATCTTGACTGTGGCGTCAGCTGAGCTGATCTCAAACCCTGTCTCATTGGTCAACATGGACAGCACTGAAATGTTAAAAGGCAGATTGATCATGTAAACCCTTTGGCTCTTAACATGTGCTCAGGCTCACGTTCATTGTGACTTGTTGAGATTAATATATTTATAAATTGGTTATGTATGAGACTACTCTTTATATTTCAAATTGGTTTAACAAAACATTTTTTTTATAAAGACTATAATAATAAATTTATAAAATAAATCTTTATGAAATAAAAATAAAGAAAGCTATCTCAACTAGATAGGAGAACGTTCCCAATTAAAGTTAGTTTGCAGTTGCAAATCTTTAATAAATAAATGAAAAGGTGAAGACTGCTGCAAATGTTTAAGAATGGTCCAACATACAGTGGACAACAGTTAAACAGTGCCAGGCCAGATCAAATATTTTCAACGCAAATTTATATCTTAGAAAAATATCAAACTATGAACTGCTGACAGTTGCCTAGAAATCTGAGAGTGGTAGCACACATGTTTGAGTTTGTGCGATTGTAGCTAAAAGTAGGAAAACAAACTTAATAACAACCCAAATGCACACACTAGCATCTCTGGAAGACATAGGTATCTAATCAAATGTCAGTAATATCAAAAGTTTTTCATATTTCATACTTTAAATTCCCAAACTTCTAGAGATTTTCAATGCCTGTGGGAGCAGCAGGTAAAACTGCTTTAGTGCCGGACACCTGAGCAATGAACATGTATTGAAATGTATTTAAATCTGTCACCTTCAGCTGGGTCTTGTGTGCGAAGTGTCTCCACCACTTTGTTGCCAAGAGCCGCAACAGCTTCCACTACAAGATCGAATGTTTAGTTAAGAACAGTATGAGGCTACAACACCACCAGAAGAAACGCAAAATTCCTCAGCTAAACGACCATGGGATTGTCCCAGTTGTGACTCACGTGTGGGCAAGATCTTAAGGATGACAACCAAGTCAGCAACATTATGTCCTGTCGTCATGGTGCCTTTTTTGTATGAGCCCACTTGGCGTACCTCTTCAATTTGCTAATGAGAAAATAAGGTAAAAGTAGTCATCCACACGAGTCTGGCATACACACCTTGATTCAGACTAATAACATATACAGTACCAACAAATTTAAGCGCTGTCCATCTCTGTACTCTGCATCCATTTTTGTATTATTTCAAACTCAAGGGGCAACATGACAGAATTGTATATTTAATTGGAAGAGTTGAACTCACCACTTCAAAGTTGCCTGGGGCAACAATGAGGTTGTCAATCACATTGTTGATCTTAGTGACAAGGGACAAGATCGATGACTGAAAGAGGGAAGAGATGTAAGGCAGGAGGCTATTTGTACAATACATTTAAAAATAGTAAATTGCTTCTAAATACCTAACTGCATTTCATTTTTATGAGCCGTCTTTTTAACAAAAAAAGCTACATCAAGCAAGCTGTAAATTGCACTTCTACCATATTATAAACTTAGCTATGAGAGAAGCATACAGCATACTGACAGGACTTTGTTATTTTAAAGTGTTAGCATATATGCGTTAAGATTATTTGAGTACCTGTTCTGCTGGAGTCGGACTGAGGTCTTGGTTCCTTTTCAGTAGACACTCACTGAATGCTGTCTCGTCTGCTGCAGGCTTCACTCTAGGAAATGCCATTTCACACTGCCAAACACATGTTTTATTTTGACATTCAAACGATTGCTTTAATGCCTTAAAAGTCCAATTTCTTTTAACTATTTCGAATTGTTTCTTAATACTAATCTGATACAAGTGGGCAGAACAAGACACTTTACAGCTGCATCTCCAGCTATAATGGCTCAAATATTTTAATAAATTACAAGACATTTAACTGGGTAACTGAATCATCCATATTCACAAAATGCTTTAGAGTTAAATACTGGAGACAAATACTCACCACATAAAAGTCAAATGGAATGTGTGGTACAAAGGGACGGTACCTAAAATGTGAACCAATCAAAAATCTTAGCAATTGAACTATAGTCTAAATAATAGCATCATGAGTGTGTGTATATATTTTTCAGACATATTATAAACATATAATAACCATACAAGTATTCATCTTTTACATCGATTCACGTTTTCAGAAATTTGAGCTTCTTACATTGTATGATGGGATTTAAGACAAGGTAAAAAATTCCATCAATTAACACTTTTCCTAATTATAAAATGTTCTTTACCATAGCATAATCATATAATTAATAATTAAATAATATAATTAATGAATAATCACAAGTATTCATCTTTTACATTGACTATAAAGTTCAGAAATTTGCTCTTACATGGTATGAAGGGCATTAAAGGTAATAAATTCCATCAGACACATTTCCTAATTATTACATTTTCTTTTTAATGACATGCATAAGTGCTCAGAAATCCACCCACTAGACACTGATGAAAGAAAAGCTACGGCCAGAAACTGAAATAGTATACCTGCATTAAAAGATTGGGGTCTGTATTTAAATCTACTTTGGGAATTCATCTTCAATGCACATTTTGGAATTAGCTCGATTGGTGGAAAAAGGGACAAAAATTATAAACGGTCATGTGAATTATGGGCTCCATATAATGGGTTTTGTTTTTGGCAGACTATAAGCTAGAGAAGTAACTGGAAAAGTTATCTGACATGAAATCCATCCTTTCACCTTCACTCAGAAAGTACTGTGACACAAAATATATCTTTTTACATTCAAAATATGATCTGATAGTTTGATTTAAAATATATACAACATATTTCCGATAGCACGGTTCCTGTTTAAATTGTAGTAAAATGGGTTAGAAATGCTACATTAATAACATAACTGCAAGCAGTGATAACGGTGGTCGGCTATCAAAAATTATTACAGGAAAAAAAGAACATTAAGAAAAAAATTGCAGACAACAAAAGCAAGAAAGAAAGAAAGAAAGAGAAAAGGACAATTCGGTAGAAATGGTCATAGAACTCTCAGCAAATGGAGGAGGTTGCACACCCACCAACCTTCAGTATCCTAAATAGCAAAATTAGACTGTTAAAGTACTGTGCCTTAAGATGTTTTTTGTCATTTAGCTCTAAGGCCTCAAATAGTTCACATAAACTGACTTGAACGAGTAGACCCAATGGTAAGATTGAACAGCAGCAGTGACTTGGGCAAGTTCAACAGAGACCCGCATTTGTTCACCAATTTATTTACTGTCATACCAGCAAACAGGACGCATACGGAAGAGACGAGACGTGCTCAGACCTTATTCACTGACACAACATACACAGTCACATCTAACAAAAGTACAAACCGATATCTGTGTTTACAGCACTTCATAACTCTTTAAATAAACATGATAAAAACATAACAAGGAAGCATAAACATGATAACAAGGAAACATTAAGAGTGCTGTTCACAACACTAAAAAGAGTTACTCGCCAGGCATGTTGGGAGTTACACCCGACG